>CATIWF010129688.1:0-41832 GCA_949630135.1 Balakata baccata
ACTATAAATCTACACCGGGAACATTATTTATATAAATCGGAGCCCTTAACCTCCAAATATCTCCATATAACTTCACCTATGGCCTTAAAATATTATTCTCCCCATTATGGTATGCTTAACTCAAATTCTTACAGCCGAGCAAAAATCCTGTATTTCCGGCCCAGTCCGTTGCCTTAATTTACGTGTATGACACGAAATTGCAACGTTTCATCAAATTAACTCAATATTCATATTAAGCGTCATATTATCATATTACATTAAATTTTTCATGCTCATATGTCCGTATTTAGACTCTGGTCGGTACACCTCTGTACTGCGGTACAAACGACAGTAATACGCGTATACAATCAGGGTCTATATCGCGGACGTGACAATTTAGACCGACCTTAGTTCAGTTTATTGTGGCTTTCTGCCTATATAATGGAATTATTCCTATTATATGGCTATATAATGGGTCTAATCTTGTTATATAAATGGGGCGCTACAAATATAGCATAAAGAAAATCATGACGAGATCATGATATTGAGATTTTTATCATGTGCAGTTATATTTGTATCTAAATTATCCATAGTCATATGATCAACAAGAGGGGACATTGTTGATCTGTGCAGACTAGCACATATTATACTCCTTGATATGATTAAGCAGTAGATCTTGTAAGTTGTAGACATAAGATGTTTAGAGTTAACATGTGAATCCTTACTAGAGCAGTCAAGTACATTGGATAACCTGCTATGAGACCATCATATAGATCATCTATTCAATGTCAGTGATAATCTAGACTTGAGGTGCTCAAGGTTATCTTGGATGTTGATTCTGTACTTTGACTCAATTTTTTATTGACTTAGGAGAGATCGCTCATAAGGTGATGATTGGGTATAGCTTGAGATATTCGAAGGTGGTTGAGTAGCCAATAAAGTATTCACCACTCCAAAGAGTGTATACCTATGGCCTCTTGTCGAGGTTATTACTTGGAAATCTCTGGCCATAATGGAAATATCATGAAGATAGTCTTTAGTAACATATCTGTAAGAGTAATGAGTCTTAAGGACAAATATCTACATCACTTGGACTATATATGAGTAGTTAGTCTAATGGGAGCTAATACAGAGTCCATGTTTTGACTTAGTGGGGTATAGTGAGGTGAGATGAATTATACAAATATTTGTCTATTGAAAGATTGGTAGTTAGATCATTGACTTTCTGTTGGTGATCGTGATGTGTTGTTAATTACCGCTCATGATATGCTTGAGATTAAGCCCTGATTTGAGTGGCCAATATAATTGGAAACCTGATAAGTCACATGCATTGAAGATGTAAAGAGGAAGTGAAATGGGTTTTTGCATTGAATCAAAAAAAGAGAGAGAAAACCCAAGTTAGTACAAGTTCACAATCGAAAAAGGTTTTCTGCTTGTGAACTTATCACTATTGCGAAATAAACCATCACAAGAGAAAAAAACTGATGGACTGGAATTGCACAGGTTCCCAATCAAGAAAGGTAGTTTTGTGATCAAGAACTGCTCAATTAAAGGCTTTTTGCATTCGCAAATGGTGCCAGAATGGTGCCTGTTTAAGAATCCTAATCTAATTAGTAAACTTAACATGTGTATATATAGCGGTTCCAACCCTAATATGATTAGAAGGATTATAAATAGTCTCTCCGAAGACTATTTTCACGCTGCATTCATCATAATTGATTTAGAATCAATCTCTTCTTAGATTAATCAATATACTAGCATATATTAGTTAATCAAGCCATCTCCCTTGTGGAGTTCTTTGATCCTTTCTCGTGGATACCATAAGAGGTGATCCTTATCTTGGATTACTATGATTTACTACAATTGGGTAAGGTGAATTCGAAGGAACAATTTCAAGAACGAAAAGGTAACGATCTTTAAACTATTAGATAGTTAATTGATTATGATTACATATGTGATTCATTATTTTGGGGTTTGAAAATTTTTAATTTTTATGCTGCTTCTCTATGTATATGATACATGTTCAAACTCCTATAGTTATCTAGGTAAAAAAAAAGAGGTAATCTCTCTCTTCTCTTATCTCTTCCTCCCTTCCAAACCTCTTTCTTCCAATGCCAATATGGGGATGATTTTCGGCCATTTTGACCAGAAATCATCCCCCCTCCTTTATTTTTCATGATTTTTCTCTTTTAGTGTAGTTTTATAGTGAGTAAAATAAAGTTTTAGTGGTGTTTTGGCTTAGTTGGGGTTTGTTCTCCTTCTTGTATTAGATAGATTATAGATCTAATCTAGTTTAAGTGTTAGTTACTTGATTTGCCTTAAGGAGTAGCATATGGAGGTTTAAGTGGTAAGTTTTCGATCTGATTCTCTCTGTCTTTTCAGCAAATCCAGTTTGAAGAAAAAACTACAATGCTATATGAGAGTTTTTGACTGTGGATGTACCTTTGAATGCCTCAAATCTAGAGTTGCTCTAGATCTAATACGTTTATAGATTTCTTTTTGCTGCTCTCAAGATCTGGCCAAGTTTTTTCCTGTATTTGCAGAGTAATCTTATTAACGCTATATTTTTGTGCTTATTGGATTATCATTTTTTATGGATAGTTCTCTGTCTGTGATTCTTTTCTAGTGCTTATATTCTGTGAAGCAAATGTTGTCCTGTGGGGATTTTCGTCCTCTTTCTAATTATAAATGTATATTCATATTTGATAAATAAATAAATATGAGTTTCAAAAGTCATTTAGAATTCCAAAGGCCATTAGATTTTAGACAAGTGTCATTTGCATTGAGTTTGTGTGTAAATATGAATGAATAAACGAGTGAAATATGTTTATGTTTTAACAAAGATTTCTATCAGATTCATATTCTCAATTGTTTGGTGTATTTGTTAGTATATTCCATCTTCAATTAACCAGTAATTTTCAGATTTATTATATTAGTTCCAGAATGAACCGTCTAATTAGCCAAATTTATTACATACGGCAATATAGAGAAATATGAAATCTCAAAATTGCAGAGGAAAGAATTTCCCAGCCAAGATCCCAGTTCAAGAAACTTCAAAGCAGATTAATAATTAATGAATAAATCTTACAACATCAACATGTGGAATATAGAATATATACAGAATCACAATTTTATATTATATCTTATCATTATATAAATCAATGGCAAAGATGCTAATGGGTTCCTACAGTAAGGATTTAGAATTAAATAAGTTTAGAGTGAACTTCGAATGACTCCATTTCTAAAATTCGCAGCTTTGACAATTCAAACCCCTAATATCTGATTTTTAATCCATTCAAAAATTCAGTCATGTTTATAGAATGGTTGAATATCTGTTTAGTTCAGCTTTTAGCTATTTAGCAAATTAAAGTTAGGAGTGACACCCATCCCTATCTTCAACCTTGCCCCATTCCCCGGTGGAAAAAAAAAGTCATTATTATTACTATTACTTTATCACTGGACTACATACTCAGTTTTCAGATTACATTTCTTGCATAACTTATATGGTAAAACTAAGATTTTAAGGAAGATCCATTAACAATATTATGTGAGTTGATATGTTAAACTGACGGCTTAGCAACAATAAAAGTTAAGTTAGTTTCATGTAGCATGGATACATTCATTCACAAAAATTAATATCATCAACACATGTAATACAGAAAGGTAATTTTCCAGGATAATCCCTGCTTTCCCTTTTTCTGATAGATTACAGACATCCAGCAGAGGGCCAAACATATTTTGTCAGTTATTATAGGTACACCATGTTTCAGTTTTCTTTACAGGTGGAACTACTATTAACAATGCGAGGAACTTCTCACAAATTATGATTCATAGATATGTAATTGTTGTTTGAACAACATCAGGCCGCCTGCAGTGAATAAAATTGAAAGGCTGAGCAGTATAGACTGACCTTCCGAATCCGAGTATCAGTCCGTGTCTACAGTATGTTATTCCAACGATTGATGTTATATTACTCCTTCCACTTATAAAAGTCCGAGATTTTTCAGCTGCTGAACATGCTCGGGCGGAAGAGGTGGAGGAGACCAATCAGATCCAGTCATCTCACCGTCGACATCCTCAACTACATACTCCTAGTAGAGCATATTAAAAAGAGAATTTGGATAAGTGCCAAAGAGTTGATACGTAATGCAGCACCCAGCAACAAAAATTTGAAAACAGTGAGTGTACCAATCAAAAATTGCAGATAAGCCACTCACTTTTGTTAGCATCCTTTTTGCAAGTATGTGGTAATGCCGCTGCCAAATTCGTTGGCCAACCATTGTAGCAACCAGAACACTATAGAATATGCCAATAACAGTAAACAGTCCGAGCACAATCAAAGCCATTATGAATAACAATGGAAGTCCAGCTTCCCCAGCTCCTCCCAAGCAACCACATTCACCAGCTGCACTTGCACAGCTTTCAAAGCAAGTGGTACAGTCAGTCCACATGCAAAGAGTGCCAGGTAAATGGCAGTCTGCACAAACCCTGCCAATAAAAAGAACAGAAAGAAAAGCATATGGATTCGTTGATCATAAAAAATTTGACTTGCTGAATCGGATAACCCCAACGTAGTAAGATTTCAATTGCCAAAAAAATATTCAAGATCAATAATTATTTGTCACGTATTTGAAATATTCACATATTTTGTGAACAAACTTTAGCATCCAGACTTCATATACAATGGGCTTCCATCCCACACCAAACTGTGATAAAATATACTGACACTGAACAATCCAGCAGAAGATAGAATAAAGACAAAACTGAAAGCCCATTGTTGCAGAATGTTGATCATTGTCCTTTCATCACATAATCCAACATAGGGGCATGGAAGCACGGAGGTTGAACCAATTTAATGGAGTATTTGTATGCATTTTAAGCTAGAAATTAGAACATGAATATATTAGATCATTTAAAAGGCATATACAAATTTTCTTTCTAACCTCCATGATTTACACTGCATAAATAGGACAAAAAATAGGCAGGCAGAACATAATGAAAACCTTAATGCACTCGATGAAAATTCTAAAAAGTATATTTAATCTAAAAAGAAGGATATGCAAGAGCTTTTGAAATATAAAAAATAGAATTATACCCAGGCTGACAGCAACAAAGACATAATTCTCGACATGGCTGTGCCAAATCATTGCGAACTCTTCTATCATAACATGTAATGAAGCACCCAGATAGCCCCAGCAAAGCAAAAAACAGTAAGGCTCCTGTACAGCAACTCGATCATGTAAAGATAATATGCACTTCCTTAAACACATTAATTCAGAAATGACAGATAATATAAAAATACTCAAAACTGAAAAATTTCTTAACAGTGTGTTAGTAGAGAATCAATCTCAAACACACAGATATTTCACTAAGAGCTGAACACGAAAGAAAAAGGTGTTGCTCTTACTTCAAAATGTCTCAATACTCAAAACAACAATACAAGGATTCTCAGAAAACAAAACAGAGAAGAACAATAAGAAAACTCAAATGGAAAACAAGAAAAATGAGCAAGAAGTAGAGAATGGGGAAAAAGAAATCTCTGCCAAAAACACAGAGCCCAGGGACCAGCCCCTTCTTCACACCAAAAGTATGAAGACCACAAAATTCCAAATTCTTCACAGCCTGCTGTCCCTTTGCTCCCTACCCCTATTTATAACCAAATTATAATATATGTAATGACCTAACAACCCTTCCTTCATCTACCCTAAACCCTAAACATTAATTTTCTAGAATATTCCTTAAGCTCTAGCAATTCTCTATCACTATCCCCTCCTTCTAAACAGTCTTGTCCTCAAGACTGAATACTGGATCTTCATGGTGAAGTCATAACCAGAAAAATCCATAGCACTAAGGGAGCAATCCAGAAAAACCTAGGTACTGGTAATAGGCCTAGGGGTCCCTCATGATGAAGTATAGAGAAAGCTACCATTGACATTGGTAAGGATCTTCCATGTGCAGTCATCCTTCTAGTTTTCATTACATCAAAAGGAGTAGCTATAAGGGCAGTGAGCCCTCCAGATAAGGTTCCAACAACTATTGTCTCCCAAGGTTCTAGCTCCCGCCTCAGAAATTTTTGAGCAACCATTTTGGATTCTCCATATACTCCCATGCCAGCAACATAAAAGGGAACCTCATGGCAAAGTGTGGCACCATTCCTACAAAAGAAACCCTTCAGACCATCTTAATGCTCTCATCCTGTCCATCCTCTAGTTTCTGTACAGCTGCGAGGAGTTTGTATTTGAAACGAGCTTTGTAGACCTGTCCCCAACCACCTTCACCCAATAAATTACTTTCCTGGAGATTGTTAGTAAGAGCTTCTATCAACTGAGATTCCATCACAACAATGGGACCCTTTCTACCAGCCGTCCTCGAGGAATTTCCCTGCAGCATTAGTCACAGCCTGCTGTCGAAACCACTAGTCACATAAATCTTAAAGAACACTCTGCTATCAGGCAGAATCAACACAGATATCTATCCAAAATATTCAACCGCAGTAGTCAACTCAAGAACAAACAAAATAAAATAGCAAACCTAGTGCTATGACACTGCAATCTTTATTTTAGGTTAAATACAATCTAAACTTAAGACAAATATACTCTTTGGTGAGAGTTATGGGTAGTAGAGAAAATAGCAAGACCATAAAATTAGTATACTGTGATAAAAATATTAAGATGGATGCATGAAAATACAAGAAAGGACCAAACAAGAAACAAGTGCAAATTGTAGACTGGCAGAGTTGTTGCCAATCCAAAGAACTACTTCATTATAAGTTGAGGCATGGCTGTCTGAAATGGTTTAGCAATTTCTCACACTGATATATTTATGTACCTGTAAAGAGAGAATTGAACCAAAACTGAAAAAGTATAGGATCTAAATGTGAACAGAAGGGGTTATAAATGATTTTTGTATCACAGCAGCTCAAGGAATTGACCCGACTAAAGTGTAGGCATAATGACCCGAAGTTTACCATGAAAAGTTGCACCTCTATGTGATATTAAACTTAAATTATATGGAACACACAACACATTTTGGTGCACCCTTAACATGTTAATAGCAGGATCATGAAAAGACCATAAGGGTGACCTCTTATACCACAACCTGAAAAAGAGAACTATGACGATCACTGCCAGTTACTAGAGGGATGCATTGAGAAGCAATATGATAACTGTTAGTAAAGCTTCTTAAGTTTTACCACATATGTAGTAGAAACTAAGCTCATTATCAAAGCTCCATGCATGGCGAAGCCAGGACTGCTGATAACTATCAATTAGATACACCAAATACGCAAGTAATGCAATTACCTGCAGATAATGAGCATAAAAGACATAAAAATGAGATTTCTTGACAGAGAAAGAAAAACAGGAAAAACATAGCCAAAAGCTAAAATACAAGAGCAACGAAAGCATGGAAACAAAGACCTACTAGCTGCACAGCTAGAAATATAAATGCAATATCTCTAGTCACAAAGAACCGAAATTTCAAAGTCCGCCATTTCCTATCAGCAGCAACATGAACTCTCAAATGGTAAGGGGCCTTGCAGGTGGTGCAATGAGCAAATGCAAACCCTTCCTGCATGAATAAGAAACGATTATCAGCAATAATGAGAAAGATATGCAAGCAATCAGGGATAAATAGATAGCACCATACAACAAAGTAAAAGGCATGCATGTATTGTCAAATTATCTTGTCAAGTCAGCTAAAACCAACACCTTATTCAAAAGTACCAACTTCTGTTGTCTTTTTTTTCTTTTTAACAACTGCTGCTGATCTAAGGAAACTAAAAATAAAAAATACAGAAAACAAGTGCTGCATATAGGGATGAGCCAAATTTGAAATCATATACACAGCAACACATGCTATTCTGCTGCACGAGAAGAAAACGAAGGGTATATCAGCATCAAGTATGAATATAAGATCTCCTTTCAAGTTCAGACGACCAGAACTAACATATTAGGCATGAACAAAAATTATATTACACAAGAAAAGACTATGAATTAAAGGTTGAAGTACATAAACACAATAATTGTCATTCTTCAATTAAAGTTCCTCTGGAGCAGATACATTCCTCTTGGAATATTAACAAAGATGGTGTCGAAAAGGGAAGTTATTAATAATTTTGCAACAGAGACCCCGAATAATTGTTCAGGATATCTTCAACTTTCACCAACACCATTTGACTTTTCATTGACTTCCCAATTGGACTTTTTAATTGGATCGGAGGTAGACTCCCATCACAGAATGCAGTTAGCAACATTGGGAGGTCACTAAGCTTATACAAGAAATGAAATTAGAATTTAAGAATCAAGATGAAGACGGAAGTCATACCCTCACAGCTCGCCAATGGTCCAAACATTCCCGATGTACATACTTCGATGTTCCTTTGCATTTGCATGGTGCGATAAAATCCCTACCTAATGGAGAAGGTATGAAATACATGTAATCAGCTTGAAGTGTTCAACTGAACTCCAAACTCCAAAGCCTATTAGTAAAGCATTTAAACAAATTACTAAACAAAAGCTCCAAAAAGCATAGGCAATCGAAAGATAAAACCAAAACGGAAAAGAAAAACATCAAAGCCTTGACGCTGATCAATAAAATACGTGATAAAAAATCGTGGGTCAGCACTCCCAAACTAGGAGAGAGTATCAAAGTAAACTAAATTTTAGCATTTGAAAAGAAAAAGAATCAGCAAAACAACCCCATAATTGAAAACTAGAAGTTTTTCCCGCTATCCAACAATGGCAAAGCTTCAGAATTCAAGTAACATCATTTCTCAACAATTTCAACTTTTAACTAACGTGGGTTTCAGGTATCGTATAAATAAAAGGCATGAACTTTCTTGAAATCGTGAAACAATAGATAATAAAATTAGAATCTTTAAGGAGAGGAGAAAAATACCGTCAGTTTCAAGGCAAATTCGACACTGATTTTGCTCGCCGGGGCCGGCTTCGAGATCGATCTCGCTAGGCTCGGTGATGGGTGAGGGAGGGATGAGAGGAGAAGAGTCAGCATCCTCTGCCATTGAAATTTCAACAACAGAAAGAGAAGGAGAGAAAGAATAAACTATATAAAATTATTTACAAAATTCAAACTTCATGAATTATGATGAACACTCTCCCTCTCCGAAGGTCTACTGCTCTCTCTCGCTCTCTCTCAGAAATTTGGGGAAAGGGGGAGCATTGTCAACTTGTTGGAAGAGTGGAAGAAATGAAAATGTCAAAATCTCAATGGTTGAAATTTGTAGATTTCCTTAAAAGTCCATGTCTTGTTTCTTTAATTACTCTTATATCCTTCAGCTTTTGCACCACCTGTCGTCACTGAGCCTAGTGCCTAGTGAAGGCCCAGTGATATCCACCAAACCGATGAAAGTGAATTTCTGCGTTTAAAAAAATCGATATTTTAAAATATTATTTATAATATAAAATATCTTTATTTTTATTTTATAATTAAATAATATTTTTAGAAAAAAATATTTTTTTTTAAAATGATTTATATGTTTAATTTGTTTAGTATTAAAAATTATTTTTAATAGATACAAATAAATTTATATTTTTTTCAGAAGTAAATTTTAAAAAATAATTTATAAAAATTAAAAAATATAGTCAATTAAATCTAAAAATTTAAAATCTGTTTTTCGGAACATTCAATAGCACTTTCAAATACTCTTTTAGCCTCTCTAACAAAAGTATAATATAAAATATTCAGATAAATTTTAATAAAAATAAAATTAGTTTAATACACAGTCAGCAATTTTGAAATTTATCTAATGTTGATTTTATAGATAATTTTATTTTTATTAAAATACATGTGATGTGGATATTTCATATTACATTTATGTTAGATAGATTAACAGTTAAAAACAGAAGTATTATTTAGTTACAAAATAAAAATTGAAGTACTTTTGTATTACAAAATAAAAATTGAAATATTTTTGTATTATAAATAATTTTTCAAGTAGTAAGTTATTGTGAGTTATATAATTGAAATACGGTTTATGAAATTCATCCAACTTCGATAGTGAACACTCACTCACTTTTCTGTCTAACATTTGTATTTGAGATTACTTATGAATATTTTGAAAATAGATTTTGAACTCTTTTAATTTAATTAATTGTTTTTTTATTTTTTATAAATTATTTTTTTAATTTTATTTTTATTAAAAGCCGTTTTTTAAAATTTTAAAATTAAAAATATAAAATTTTTTACTAAAAATTTTTTTCGAAACACAATCCCAAAGACATTTTATATCTCTCAATGAACAACAAAACCAAAGTTATGAAAAACCCAAGGTAAAATGAATTTTTGCATCAAAACTTAAATATTTGTATTAAAATGGTATCAAAATTTTATTTTGTATCAATTTAATACCATATTTTTATAATTTTATTTCATAATTATATTAGATTTTTGTTTTGTATCAATTTAGGTCTCGTTTCATTTAGCTGTTGAATGCGGCTGTTAACTGATAGTTGATGGTTGATATCTGATTAATATTAGTGTTTGATAAAACTAATTGAATGATGCTATTATAATATAAAATTATCAATAAAAATATATTTTATATTATTCGGAGTATATATTTTTATATAAAGTATAAGTAAATAATTATTCATATAAAATAATTATTTCATATAATTATATACTATAATTAAGATAATCAAATTTAATTAATTATAAATAAAAATTTTAAAAATATATATGTATAATTTATAAATAAATTTAATATTATTTTTGCTTAATATATTAAATAACAAATATAGTAATTAGAAATATATTATATTTTTTATTTAAAAAAATAATATTACTAGTTTAAATATTATTTATAATATTTTTATAATTATAAATAATTTATTAATTAAAAAATTTAGTTTGGAAGAAATAAATATTGTGTAATTAATAAAATATATAAGACTAATATAGTTTAATTTAAAAATAAAATAAAATCAGTTAATAGCTTATGGAAAAAAATCTAAAATATAGTTTTTTTAAGCAGCAGTTAATCGACTGCTGATTAGAAAATTTTATTAAACACATTTGCTCAACTATTGGAAGTTCAAAAAACTATCAGTTATCTCTAACAACTGCACCAAAAACCCACTTAATACTATATATTTACAATTTTGTTTCAAATAAAAGTATTTATAATATTTATGGTAGAATTTATCTGATATAGATACAAAAAATATATATATATATTATATCATATCATATATCACTTCAGATAAAAATATTATATATTACTAACTTATATATCTAAAGAATAAAATACGTAACATTTTTTTTATTTGAAATGACATATAACGTTCGGTCTTTAAATTAAATAAATTTTACCATAAATATTTTATTTGAAATAAAATTATAAAGATGTATTTAATACAAAATAAAGATTTAATACTAGTTTCGTACAAATGTCAATATTAGCCCCAAAAACCCACATACCGCCACCATTCAGAATCCCATTCTAAAACCCAAATTGAAGCAAATCAAGAAAAGATGAATGCTTTCTTTGCACGTTTGGATAAAATGAGTCTGGGTCAATGAGTTTGATAAGGAAAGATCAAAAGGGTATGTATTGTTCGTTTATAAGACCGTGGAGGGAGCTATGAGGACAGTACAGGAACCGCAAAAAGTGTTTGAGGGTCAGCAATTACATCGCTCTATAGCCACCGACTGGAAGAGCAGACAAATCAGGAGCAGGTACAGCAACAGCAGCAAGTGAAGTAACCATCGCAGGGGCCGATGTTGGCAGCAGTAGCAGCAGCCCAGAATCTGGCATTGTTTGGGCAGTACCCTGGGCTTAACCCGTTGTATGGCGGGGGTAACGCGGGTACTGCTTGGGCTCCTGCTGGGATAATTAGTTCAATAATGGTGGGTGCAATGAGCCAGGGTCTGGAATCAGCGAGTCAAGTGGGAGGGTTAAGAATTGCAACTCAGTCTGTTCTTGAGGACTTGTGGGACAGGACGAGGTTCGCATGATGTTTATCCGAATACACATAGTGCACAGGCAGGCATTGGGAGGGATCAGAGCCCTGCTGGCTGCTGGGTCATTTGCTGGATATCCATTATATATGTGGTATGGTTTATGGAAGCTAGATTTATACAAGTTTTATGTCTCTAATTCTCTGACCTCATCTTTTAATAATGCCTGTTCTACTTTATTTATCATTAGATTTTGGGTGTTATTTGCTTTTGTAGATTTTAAACATTTCAACTTTGGTCTTCATCCTGTGGAGTTGACAGTAAAGTGCATATTTGTAGCTAAAAATTATAGTAACCTATCTCTTAAATTCATTATGTGGAAAGACTGATCTGAAAATTCATGCTTCACTTAATTCTGTTCTGCACAAAGAATGATGTGAAAATTTTCTTTTCGTGATCCAAACCTGTCTGATACGGAACATCCTACTGGTTGCAGTTACCTTAGTCCACTATCGTTTACATGAATCCTTAATGTTATATTCAAGCTTTTTTTTAATGTTTTACTGTGTTGATTTCATCACATTGCCAGGCTTCTAGAAAACTGGAGGGTTGCATCTTTAGTAGTTCTGTTGTAATGTTCATCAATGGAATTGTTCGAGGTAGGAACTAGGAAAAACAACAATCACAAGTGCAAAGGCTGTAAGTTTGTATTGAGTAAATGATATGTGCCAGGATTATGAATTTCATAATAAGCTTAGGCTGAAAGTTAGATGGGAATGCCAACCTCCGAGTATTATCTGAGAAAATTTGGGCCTGCAAAATAGCTGGTGAACATGAGTTGTTCCAAAATCATGCTCAAAATTTGACGTAGGGCCACATGAACCTTTTGGGACTTTTAACATGTGAGCAGACAAATCTTAGAAAGACGGCAGTATTTATCTTCTATTCCCTTAACTGGATGTTTCATTTCTTGCAGGCTATAGGTGTATTTTCTTTTTCTTGATTCAAACTTATGGTACGTATGTGTTTATACTTGAAATCACACTCATGAATGGCTCAGTGCATAGTATATAGATTATATGCATCCTTCATGAGACTATCCCATTTTTGTGTTATCGTTTCTTGACATGCATGTAACTAACATTTCAGAGGGCCTGCAATGGCCACTGGGACACCTTCTACGTGCATCCTCTCTGTTCATTTCATTCTTTTGTTCTTTTTTTCTAAACTAGCATATATTTGAAATTGATTCTATTGGTGTTCATTCTTATTGTCTGGGCAAATTCTTAAGTTTTCCTACTGTAACTGACAACCAAGCGTCCTCTTGTCAACCGTCATTTCACTTCAATAGTTGCTTCTAAAACAATTTCTAACCTGAAATTTGTTGAAGGCCTATTTTCCCAAAATGTTTTTCTCCTACAATTTGTTGTGCTCATAACCATAAGTTCCTTAGTGTACTATTTTGTTCATGTAAATCTTTCTCATTCTATTCATTATAAGATTTTCATCTTAGAGTTTGCTTCTGATTCCAAAAGCAAAATCAGTGCAGTTAGATGACTTATGATTATTAGTTTTAGCTGCATGATCTGCTTAACAAAAGGTTTGCTAATTGGATTATAACTATCCTTCTGAAGCTTCCTTTTTGTTTACAGTTATAGTCCATAGCCCTTGACTTTTTGAGCTTATATGGCAAAATTTTTATTTTAATTTGTAATTGGTCTTTTTTTTTCTTTCACAGATGTTCATGATATATCATTTCATGTTTTTTAATTTCAGATGTTTAAAATTTTTTACTGAACAATCTTTTGTTTGTGAAGCCATAGATTTGATCTTGCTTAACTGCCTTCATGTGCTTGGGCTCCATATTTGAATGATGTACATTCACCTTGGGGAAATATTTATCTAGAGTTTAATTGAATTTCTCATAGTTTTGATCTTTTAAATTGACCAAGCCAAACTATAACCTGGCCTTGGTGAACTTTTTTTTTGTTCTTTTTTCTCTAATAATCTTCATTATTTTCTTCTTCCTTGTTAAATCCTTGGACCTGCTTCTGTTGCTGTTATAAGAATTTACTAGTTTGGTTTTCTCTTATCAAATTTTAATTACTTTATTTTGTTCTTTTATTTTTCTCGTTGGTTTTAACTTCAAATAATATTACAATCTAAAACATGGTCTTTACATTTCTGCATGCATTTGCATGTGGAAGACATATTCAACGTGTTGCATTGGCATTATTTCTTTTATATCTAATTTGCATTCGTCTTGCTTTTATAATCTATATTCACACATACTCATAATGTTTATATCAGGTATTCTGTTAACTCCTTTTACATGTAGTAATGTATTTCAAGAATTAGCGAGCTACAGACTTACCCTTATATTTTCCAAGTAAAATATTTTCAAGAATATCAACTCATGATTTGGTAGATGTGCGTCCATATCATTATATTTACACATAAACCCGCATGCAACATTCTGAATTTTAATGGAATCATTTGGAAGGGCAATTTAATCGAGGATGTTTTTTGGAAGCCAGCATTTTTTGAATTCTTCTTTATCGTTTGAGGCTTGGTTTATTTTCTCTGTTCTTTTTTACAGGAAATATTTGATTTTGTTGAGCCGCAACGTTCAAGATATTAGTTATAGGATTCTTTAATGCACTAATGTGCAATTTTAATTTTTCAACACTACTATGTGGGAAATGGGTTCCATAGGATCTTGTGTCCTTTGAATTGAAAAAGATGAATTTTTATCCCTTTTTTTTCCACAACAAAACAACAGTTGTGATTTTTGCGCATAACATCTTTTAGTTATATAAAGTATAGTGAATGACCAGAAATGACTATTTGATGAAACAGTCCATATGAGGGTGATCTGCTATGGAGCTATCTTTGATGACTATGATCATTGACAAATTTTAGTTATAAATAAGCTGGCTTGCGGCTTCATAAACAGGAAAATAGTTTTTATTTTCTTCATGATTCTTTTATACATTCATTGCCTTTTTTTTTTTTTCTTTTGAATTAATCACTATATTTATTTTATTTCTTTTCTTCCTGTTTTATTGTATTTTTTTTTTTTCTGAATCAATAATTCATTTATTTTCTTCACATATCAGAATTTTCTCTCTTTCTTTTGTGGCTCGTACTTTGGTGGAAAATTCTGAGCTCTGCTACTCCTCCCTATGTTTCTACTCTCTGTTTTCTTTTGGTTTTCATTCAATCTCATCAGATTTGACACCACTTTTGAATATTGTAGAATAATAGTGAATGTATACATTCATTACCAACATGAAAATTCCTGTGTTTTTGGCAATTGCTTCATCTGTAACTTCTGGATGGAAAATTAGTATATTTGAATCCTTGAATTTCTTATGATATCTTATTGGATAACTAAAAGCCCAGGACTTCTCTATTTTGAGCATAGGCTTTGTCTATGTAGCATGAATACGGATACAGGAAAAACGACATTTATAAAAATATTATATCAGAGACTTATGGAAAAATGTGTAAATATTAAAAATATAGGGATAAATTTATATATATGATTAAATTCAAAAATATTATTTTAAATTATTATTTTCATATAAAATTTAACAAAAATGACATTCAATCAAATTTATTGAATAATGATTGGTGTTAAGTATAAATATTATGTTTTTTAGAAAGGAAAATGTATTTTTAATTTAAAAAAAATGCATTTTTAATTTTTTGAAAATTACAAAATGCACAGAAAATATTGTGTCAGTGTCGAAAATGTAGCACGTTATATAGTTGAAATATCGGTACTTTGTAAGGTTTTGTTGGCAAACCAAACCCCATGGTTTCTCTTATAAAAGGGAAATTTGGATTAAATTTTTCCAGAACTCAAGATTTATCAATTTCACTAGGTTCGGTATGTGAAAGTTAAAAATTGATTTTGTTTATTTCCTTTTTTAAATTCCTGTTTCCTAAACATTTGAGTTTCCACATGGTAAAAGGTTTTGAATGTGATGCGGACAGCAGATAACAACCTTTTCCGATTGGTAGGGTCTGACAACCTTGATTTTTGCACTTTATTTCTCCTCCCGTTAAATAAATATTAAACTTAATTAATTCAAAAGTTCTTTGCATATATGTTATTTTCCTTCATGGACAACTTGCAAAGGCTGTTCAAGTATGCGTCTGAAGAAAGGAAACAAACCTTTCCCTTCTTCTTGGTGGTAGATTGTAGCATTTTTGAATCAATGATCTCTTGATCTTGTGCTTACCAACTTATAACACATATATAACTCCAAAAATAAAAAATAAATAAAAAGCAAAGAAAATGAAAGACTTTAATCTTTAATTAGAACTAATAATTCATTTCGTACCGTATATAAACATGTCGTTTCATGCCGTGTTATTTAATGTGTCATGTTTAAAATTTGGCAATTCTATCTTCAATTATGAACCTGATTTCGTATTCTTAAGACAAACAAAAAGGAAAAAAAAAAAAAAGATACAGTCCTTGCCTGCTGTTCATGGACCTCTTTCCCAGTCTGCAATCACACCTGGGTTTTATAGGTCTCCGTCATCTGAATTCTTTGGCCTTCTGACTTGTAAAGTGTGAATTTATATTTGCTCCAAAAAATAAAAAGGTTGAAAATGCACATTTTAAAAATCATAAATACAAACTGAAAGTTTTCCTTTCAATAGGTGCATGTATATTTGGTGCAACAACATATATATCATATGACACATCATTCCTAAGTAAAACCAATAACAGAGGTGAAGAGTATACTCCTATTCAGTATAAGATTTCATTTCATAAGTAGGGTGGCAAATTAGTGGATTAGGGTGGGTATGAGTTGGGTTGTTTACAATCAATTAATCCATTTATGACCTATTTAATTTGTTATATGGGTATTTATATTCATTTAACCTTAACCCACTCATTTATTCATTTAATATATAAAAATAATATATCTAAAACTTATCCAGGATTTGAATTTTATTTCATTAATTTGGAATTCTAAACGGATGAATTTTGCCATAAAATTTTACTCACAGACTTGTCTTAATATGTCCTATATTCCAGTGTGCTAGACTCACAATTCGATCGTTAGACCAAAAATCATAATTTATTTTTTATTAATAAAAATTTAGAAAAAAATAATATTATAAATTTTTATATAAACATATCAAAAATGGTAAAAAATGATTAATATATAAAGCAGTTTTTCTAAAAATTTTATAAGAAGTTTAATAAAAATTTGGAGTAAAAAGACAAAAAAAAATTGTAAAAAAATTATATATAGATTTAAATGGATACCCATATCCAACTCTAACCTACCCATATTTTAATGGGTTAAAATGGATTAAATCTATTTATGACCTATTTATATTTGAACTATCAATTTATGACTCATACCCTAATTTAAATGAATAGATATGGATGAATTAATGAATATGAGTTAGAATTGCCCCTATTCACAAGGCAACATAAGCGAAAACAAATCTTCATGCATAACATAATCTCATCATCTGTTAAAAAAAAAAAATATCAATTGTGTACATATAATAGCAATATATAATCGGATGAACATATTTATTTGATATATCAGTTCATTAGAAAGATAAATCTATTACTCTTAAGGGATGAAATGAGATTACAAGAATCCTTATTCTCTCTTAATAAGAGGTTTCGATTTCAAGTTCTAGATACGAAACATCTTTCAAACTTGAGAGAGAATGTTTTTGGAAAATTAATACAACTACTACTCTCTATATATGTAATGTCTTTTACACATCATAAATTAAAAACTAAAAAAATTAAGTTTTAGGTAAAATAAAATTCCCAATTTTATGCTATACAATATCTTTATTATATAGTTGTTACTGGATCATATTCTTATTAGATCCTTAAGTCCACAAATTAAGGATTTCATTTCTGAAAATATATATTATTTTCATTAATTACAAATTTTCTCATTAATATTTGAATTTTTAAATGCCACAATCACTTTCCAATCACTCATATTTATCACACAACTATTACTCATATACTCTCCAATCTTCTCACTCATGAAAATTATATATATATATATATATATATATATATATATATATAGTATATGTTTTATATATCTCTATTTTTTTGATAAATATATCTATGTGTTGTCCAAAATTATTAAATATACATTAAAAATATATGACAAGTATATGATACTAAACTTTAATAAATGTCATCTATTTAAAAAAAAATTATAATTTTGTAATTGAGATTCAAATATAATAATGTAATGAAGTGGTGAGAAACAAATTTAGATCAAGATTAGAAAAAAATTTAGAAAAAATATAAAATTTAAATAAATAAAGTTATGGAAATCATAAAACTGTAATTTATTGAAAAAGAGTAAAAATATATTTATTTCAAACAGAAAGTTAGAAAGCCCAAATTACAAAATAGGAGTTAAAAACTCATTTTCTTAAGAAAATGAATATCCCGTGTACTGTTTTCAACGTTTTACTCCCTTCGTAGGCTTCTAGATTAGTCTGAATGGCTATGACCAAACAATAGAAAGATATATCTTGTCTTTAAGTTAGAGAGAGAATGTGGGGGATTCAATCATTGATGTATCATAAAATATTACCAAAAATATTTTGTGATTTATTTTAGGCAAAAGTTTTCATATTAAGAGGTAAAGACAAGGGAAATTTTTTTTATTGTAGCAATGCATTTTGCACCTTTTATTGCTTAATAATATGCTAATTATGTTTATAATTGTCTAAATTGCTTATATTCATAGAAAGAGACAAAAGAGGCCAGAAGCAACATCTTAGCACAAAATAGCATTCATATTGGTATGAGCTGATGAATTCCAAGTTTATTTTACAATTCACTGTGAAACATGTATATTTGGTAAAAATATCATAACATAAATATAAAATTCCTTAATTAATTCAATACTTCCAAAATGCTTTGTTTTTTAACTGTATGAGTGGCAATGAGGCAGATTAGTGTCAGATTTCACTCTTTCGGATCCCGTCTATAAATTTATTTTTCTATCTCCGCCCCGTACCCCTACAGAAAAATAATGTTGCTCCTCATCTCCGCCTCAAAATGAGATCGGGTATCTCCAAGCGGACTCGGGTATTCCCGCTATATTTTTTAATTTAATTATATTTGATATATCTATTTAAATTATTAATTTAATTCACATCAAAATAAATCTAAAATAAGAGCAAAAAATTATAAAAAATTCAATATTTTAATTTTAAATGTTCCATAGTTCATACTTAACTAATGAAAATGACAACATTAATCAATTTATAAATAACTAGCAAAGTGAATATCTATTATAAAAAAAAATATCAAACTATATTATAACCATTATATCTACAAATTTAAACTAATTATCTATGTTATTCTTGAGGCCAAAATAATTTAAAAGGATAAAAAGTAACAATATTTTCATACGGCTGCAATCATATACACTATTTAAATTATAGTCATCAATATATTCACCATTAGTTTAAGATGATTTTTACAATCATTATATACATTAATTTAATCATTTATATCAGGCACCATTTATAACATCTAAAAATAATTTATGTATTATATATAAGTAATAATATATATATATATATATATATATATAATTTACATATATAAATATCTATTGGGGCGGGGTACGGGATATAGTACATAAATACTGTTTCTGTTTCATCCTTACTAAATGTCATTTTGGGTTTCTCTGTAATCCGTCACGATCCCAATTAAAAAATATGTCTCATTTGGGTCGGTACGAGACGGAGACTCATAAATCTGGATTAAATTGTCATCCCTATTTAATTGTATATGATAAATTATAATTTTAAAAATATGTCGGTAATCACATTTTCCAAAATTAAAAAAGAAAAAAAAGGAAATTTCACAAACTACTCATTTGAAACTTTTTTATTTCAAAAATATTTGTCATGTTTTTTATTTTCATTTTTAACAAAATATCTTTTCAATTTGACCAATGCCTTTTTCAAAAAGACCTTAAATGTTTTTCTTTATTTTAAAATCTGAATCAAAGCAGATCAAGATCCAAAAATGGAAGATGCGGCGGTCGAAGTGCAAGCTTGCTACAGCCTTCACACCATCTTCATCCATTGGTAGCTGTGGCATTATGGTGAGAGATGCAAATGGGAAATTTATTGCAGCATTTTTTGTTCTTTGCAAGGTTGTATAGCTGTGCTTGTGTGGCGAAAGTCTTGGCCCTCTGATGCTCGTCGCTTAGGTTAGCTAAAATTGTAACAATAATTAGATGTATATTGAATTTGATGCATTTGGAGTTATTCAGGCTATCAATGGTAATTGTTTGATTCTTGGGGACTCAATACCAATAATTAGATGTATATTGAATTCGATGCATTTGAGGTTATTCAGGCTATCAATGTAAACTGTAACAATAATTAGAAGGATACAAATTTTTTGGATTAAATGGCAAATTGATAAATGAAAGATGATAATAGTCATGGTGCTGAGTTGCATAGGGAATTTAATGTGAAACAAATGAGAAGTTGGAAGATCAAAGCACAATTTCCAACAAGATAAAACTTAGGCATTAAAAGTGTTTGTGAAAACGTTATATTTTGCCAAAATTTGCAATTGAAAATAAATGTCATTATAATTTTTCAGTTCTTATTCTATTTTAAAATACTTAAATAGTTTTAAGATGGTTTAAAAGAATTATTCTCAATTGTAAAAATCATAACATACAGAAAAAGACCTAAAAAAAGGCAATTAGAAAGATATATCAAACTAAAATATGTTCAAAATATTCTCACTGTATACCGATAACATACTTTTCAGTATATTTTTAGATTTTTTTAACGTTTTTGAAAAATAATTTAAATGTAGCCATTTTTGTAATATTTTAAAAATTTCCGAAAAAAATAGAAATATCGCCTTTAAATGTGACTCAACACTTTCTCCTAAAAGATAAAATTCCAATAAAAACAAAGAAAAACCAAAGAGAAATATTACCTTGAAATGTAATTCAACACTTTCTTCTGAAAGATAAATTTATATTAATTGGATATAATTGATCCCTATGTTTATGATTGAGGTTTGTTAGAAAGTGATACTACCCAAACAGTGTCGTTTTAGTGCAAACCCTTCAATACCCTCCACCTTTTCCTGCAATCTACCAAAAAATACCCTTTGTACTCGCATTTAATAGCAGTAAATTTGATTAAATTAGCTAGGATCATAATTATCACATTTGCCCGAATTAATTGCCGCAGCTCACAGTTCAAACATACTCTAATCATTCAAGGAAAATAAGATAAATTGTGCATATAATAGCTTTATCCTAAAATAGGCCTCCTCATTATCTACGTAGATCCATAAAGTTAGATAAACAAGTCACCAGAGCAACAGTATACCCAAGGAGGCTCTCCGCCATTTCCGTACTTTACTTCTTTCTCTTCTTCGGGGGCTGCAGAGCTTCCTCATCTTCATCCTCCTCATCCTCTTCGTTCTCTCCCTCAACCTCTTCCTCATCTTCCTCCCCACCATCGTCGTCGTCGTCATCATCGTCATCATCATCATCATCTTGATCTTCACCATCATCTTCATCATCATCATCATCATCATCATCCTCTTCCTCTTCTCCGTTCTGTTCTGCTCCACCAGCTCCACCACCAGGACCCTTCTTTGAGTTGCTCTTGTTATTGTTGGGATTGTTGCCAAGGTCTGCTCCATCTTCAGACGACAATTCTTCTTCACCTTCACCAAATCCACCATCCCCTTCATCATCATCATCATCATCATCGCCGTCATCTTCACTGCCTTCATCTCCATCTGCATCAACTGGCTTGACCTGGCTGCAAACATAATCTCCTTTCATTTTGGGTTTGTTACTCAGCAGCAATCCAATGGAATCCTGGAACCAATTTTATAGTGTGTTCCACAGCAAGCAAAGGCGTTAAACAATGGCAAAAAAGAATAAATCATTATTGGAAACAAGTTTTGCATCTCGTAATATAAATTGTTCAATTAGCAGAATTTTTCTGAAAAAAAAAAAAACACTAAAGGTGGTATGGCCCCCACTGAAGATAGCATGTGAATAACATTTCAGGACATGTGGAATACAAAATAGCTTATCTTCTCAAGTTTATTAAAAAATGCATTCAAAAACTATGTCCCAATTCGAGTTGGCATGTTGACGACACCCACAAGGAAAACACTTACTTGGACCAGGTCCATGAAGAAACTCATGGACTTAGCCTATAACAACATGCCCAATCAATCATTTACTCAGATTGAACATATTATTAATAACTCCACCTGAATTATGCAACTGCAAGAGAATAGTTTGTCATATTGTTATTAGTTCAGTCGAAATATAGAAAAAAGAAAATGATATAGAGGAGAAATTTTCCTTCATCTTAAATTGGAATAACCCTAGGATGCTTAGGATGAGAATTCATAAGCTTAGGATGCTTGTTTTCAGTCCATGCTCCACGGTCTTTCATAACAGGGTTTGTGAAGATAGTAATTCAAAAAGGCTTTGTTTACCTTAAAATTGGGGGTAAAAATTGTTTCATCATTTTAAACTCCCACCAATATTAGTGGATGGTGATGAAAAGACTCGAATTCAAGACCTCTCTCAACTCTCAGGAGTGAAAATATCAATTTAGCCCTCTTGAATGGATGCTCCAACATTTATTTATTTCCTATAACTATAGATTCTTTGTTACCTATTTTTTCAAAAATAAATAAAGAGTGAAAAGGCCTATGTGCTACAGGAATATGCTGTCACCACGATAGGAAGAGCGATGATATCATTGAAAAGAAAAAGAAAAAGAAAATGCCCCTACCACGTTGGGCCACAGAGCATATATATTCTATCACTCAACTTTCTGTTAAGGCATCTATCTTATTCTGACCTTTTTCATGGCTTAACAGAGATTTTAGGTTAAAATTAAACTAATCATCCTAGTAAAACCCCTAAATAATGCAACCAGTTTCTTTAGAGGGAAACCATCCATTGAATGAGTTATATTATTACTAATTAAACATTCAACAATTTTTTATTTTTTTTGAAAGAAAAATAAATTCATTAATGTAAAAACCTTACATCATGCAATAGGGAATCCTGAAGAAACATGGGAAGACTCAACCAAACAGAAGGCAAAGTATGAGAATAAGCAACTCTAGCTAGAGCATGAGCTAACCTTATTTACTTCTCTTTATACAAAACAAACTGTGTAATTAACACAAGAATTAAGCAGACGACATCAATCAGAAATAATGGAACCAAACTGTAAGAGATTAGGAAAGACAAGCAAATAGAGTGGAAATTTTTTTATATAATTAACTAATTTTTTTAGCTTTTATAAACTGTTTTTCTCAAATTTGCTTTTGAAAAAAAAAAAAAAACATCTATTTATGTTTCTTTTTTTCAGAAACAGTTTTCAAAATTTACAATAAATTTTTTTTCCAAAAATTACTTTTACTTGACACAATATCAAACAGAGACTAAAAGTCTTCAAATTATGTATTTTCCAATTAAAAAGAAAAAAAAAAGGAAAATATCTATAAATTAAGCCAGAAGAGTATTAGTGGTAAAAGTCAAACAAAATTCCTAAAATATAAAAAGAAATGTTATTTATCTCACTACCTTTTGCCTTGTTTCAATTTGAATAAAATATTTGAATAAAATATTTGTACTTTCAATACAAATTGGATAAATAGATAAAATATATATATTTTATGCAAGTTAGGCCAGAGTTGGACCAAAAGTATTGGAACAAGTAGAATCAAAATACTCAAAGAAGAGGACAAATCTGACAGGGATCTGCTCAACCTAAGAAAATAATAGTAGGAATTTCAAATTTGGCAAAACTAAGAAAGTTTCAAAGAAAACCCAAATTAGATAAATCACAATGATTATTTAAATTCTTTTACGTGTCCACTGGACAAAAGAACAATGCATTTTCGGCATAGCTTCGTGATTTACCATGTTCCCCTTTTGACTCCACTATTTCCTCCTATAATAATTACACACGACAACTTTCCATTTTTTATATTATTTTTCCACCGGCCACACGTTTCCAATCTCCGGACTCATGTTGATAATAAACCCATGTTTATATATTTTCTTACGAATCCGGCGTAGTCTAACTCCAATCAACTAACCGCGCAACTTAGCCCCTACCTAAAAGGAAGAATGGAAGATTCAAGAGACAGGGCCGGCGCACGTTAAGGGGGTAGAAAATGCGCATACCCATTATCTAATTTTAAATAATTTTTTATAGAAAATTTTAAAATAATTTACCAAAACAAACAAATAAGAAGGATCAAGTCAAAAAAACAAAAAACAGAAAACAAAAAACAAGAAAAGGAAAAATCAAAACCTAAAAAGCATATCGGCGCAGGTTATAACGGATAGAATCAACGCAGTGCCTGCGCACGTCAGAAGGGATACATTCAACGCTACGTCTGCGCATGTTAGCGCAAAGCCATAGAAATTTTTGAAGGAACAAACCACAAACGAAAAATTGCAATTATTTTTACAAAATAGAAAGAAAAAGGTATGTACCAAAAAAATAGAAAGAAAAAGGGTGCTGAGTGGCGCATTTTAGACTATTAAGCGATATTGAATCAAACCAATTGAAAATACTGGACTTCCAAACGGAAAGTTTACTTACCAGAGCTAAAAGGTGAGCTTTGACCACAGTCGAAACCAGTAAACTTAGAGCTGCTTCAACTGCGCATGTTAGCGCAATGTTACTTAGCACAACTGTCGAGCCGTACTCAATCTCCATATGCGTGCGTAGAAAATAAAGGGAAACAAGCAATAAAACCTGCACAAATAGGATAGCGAACTGACGACCGTTAGATCTCAAGGAGCTGAAGACCCCAAAAAATCTAAAAATATTTCTTTGACAGTGAAAAAGTTTGAATAAATAAGAATTATTTTTTGGGAAAAAATATTAATAATAGAGAAAAGTTGTTGTTCTAATAAGAGAATATAGACAAGAAAGAACTTCCAGCGAAGAGAATACTCGCCGGCGACGAGTTTTGGCAGTAAGACTAAGATATTATTAAAAATTGAACCAAAAATCATCAGCTTCTTGAAGTTATGATTCTACCGTTATTGACTTCCTATCGAAATTTGAACCAAAACAAGTGAAATTACAAACGAAGCCCTAACAGAAACCCTAAAAAAACTGCGAAAAGTCAAGTTCGTAGCCGAAACCGAAATCAAGATTATCCAATTTTCAAACAGAAAACGAAAATTTTTCAACAGAAAGCATCAATTCTTTGACTAATAGCGAAAATTGAAGCAAAAGGAGCTGAATTCATAGCCGAAATCAAGATTATCCAATTTTCAAACAGAAAACGAAAATTTTTCAACAGAAAACATCAATACTTTGACTAGAAGCGAAAATTGAAGCAAAAGGAGCTGAGTTTCCCCTGAAAATGACTTAATATTTACCAGCTGAGTTGCGTAGGCAGTGATAAGTACAAAAAGAGGCTCGAATTGAAGCAAATTCAGCAGGGAAAAAAAAGTAGTAAGCAAACGAAAGCGAACGAAGGACAAAAACTTTTCCTTACCAGAAATAAAGATCTGAGCAAAGATAGAGCGGATCTGGAGGTATTAGGCTCTAAAATCTGAAGAAACAAACGAGAGAAGCTCCGTTCATTGTTGACCGTTGGATCGTGATCGTAGAAACAGAGAATAGCAAGATATAGAGAAAAATATCAAAGAGGGAAGGAGGAAGAGAGTGAGAAGTGGTGCGGGTGACTAACTGCCCGTAATTTTTCAGTCAGATTTCGGGCAGAACGGGCAGTGTCTCTCTGGGTATAAAAAGATTGTGGGCTTAAACTGCCCGGGCGAGCTTAGTAAGCGACAAGTAAGGGTTTTCTTCATTTTTTTTTTTTTTTCAAAAAAAAGTAATTATGATGCTATAAATAGCTTTTTAATGATTATGAATACTCTATAACTGTCTTGTATTAATTAAAAGCTATGGCTTTTGGTTTAAGTTTTTGTTATGTGTCGTGTTTTGTACTCTAACCATGCTATTGCTAATGGTTCGTAAACTAAACCATATAATATGGGATGAAATGCTACAAATACATTTTTATTTATTCATTTTATATATTTTAATATAAAAATATATATATTTTCAAAAAGTACTAATTTTTATTATAAAAATAATAATATTTTATAAGCAAAAAGTTATAAATTTTGATAAAAAGTAAAAATATTTATAAACCATCTAATCCGAACCATATTAAATTCAAAAGTTTAACACAAAAGAGATAAACTTATAAAATTTTATTCTAAAATTATATTATATAATTAACTTTCATCATAAATCTATTATATTTAAATACAAATAAAGCAAAAATAAAAAAAATAACAAACTATAGGGCAGTATATCTAATTTTTTATTTTTAATAATGAAATTATGGGGTATTAGATGAAAAGAGGAAGAGTTGAAAAAATTTATAGAAAAAAAGAAATAATTATAGTAATTTTGTTTAAAGTAGAGGGTTGTGGCCATTATTAGCTCCTTTAATGATGCCACTAAATCTGAATCAATCTAAATTGAGGTTTTGAAAATATAATGAATTGAGTTGATTTATATTTTTTTTCAATTAGTATTTTATATATTGGATTTGTTGTCTAAACAATCACCAAAAAGAGATGGATGAATTGGTGGAAAAATAAAATTTTTTGCACACATACAAAGAAGCTAAAAGATAAAAGAGATGGAGACATGAATTTTATAAAGGTTTGGGTGTTAACTAATTCTATTATTTTTCCCAATCGCAATTGGTATTCACTAATCTAACCACTTGTATTACAAATGGAGTTTTAGCTAGTTCACTCCCAATTAGATGTTTTATCAAGGCTAACACTCAATCCAAATTTCTGTTGTGTTTTTATGGTTCACACAACAACAAATTCCTTGTAATTTGGCTCACACTACCCAATTACAAGATAACTCAAGTGTTTTAAAACTAATACTTGAACCCTTACAAAACAATTAATTGAAGAAAGATTGAAAAAATAAATTGCAAGAGTTTTGGCACTTTGAAAGTAGTTGGATAAATAAAACTGCCTTTTCATAAAGTATTTATACTGATTACCCACCAATTAGCCATTACAAATTGATGTCTTAACTCTTTATAACGTTTTTTACAAGTGTATTAAATATTGTTTGCAAAGAGGGGTTAGAAATGACCAATTTTGATCAGTGGCATCTTTTGGTTGGCTGAACGCTCTAATGACTAGTTCCTACATAATTTTCCTAGTCGGGACTTTTTGTGTCCCTGTCGGTACTTGCTCGATGATGCCATACTTAGGTCATGGGTCTTCTAGCTTCGAATGATTCCCAATTGGGACAAACTTTCCAAATCGGGATATAAGTCAGTTTGACTTTGTCATTTTGACTTCCAGATGACATGACACACTTTGGTGGAGCCTCTTCTTCAACGATCATGTTCTTTTGAATTTTCCGATTGGACTATAACATGTCTCGATCTGGAAATGGTTTACTCCAGTAGGAACATGGCCTGTCTCGGTCTATTTCAGCTTATGAAACTTTGGAAGATCAGAAGGCAATATTTTCTAGTCTAGACATGGATTTTCCAATCTATAATCACGTCTCGGTTGGGAGATAAGTGTCCCGATCTGGAGTTTTACGTCTCTAGAAAATACTTGACTTGTTCAATGAGAAACTCATAACCCAATATACTGAAATTTTGAACACTATCAAAACAATACTAAATGAAGAAGTTAGTGACATTTAATTTGATTGTCAAGATCAAAATGGAGAGCAATTAACTTAAGGTTAACAATCTCTCTTTTTTTTATTTTGACAATTAAAATAAGCAAAAATAACAAATTGATAGTGTATATATCAAATTGAGATACTGAATAATAAGCATGCAAAGTTTTATATCATTTGAAGGCAGAAAAATTATTGAATAACTTAAGTCAAATAAGATTATTAAAGTCAACATAATTAACTAAGTTATCAATTCAAAAAAAAAAGTTAATTTTTGCATAGGTTTAATATACTTTCTTCTCCCCTTTTGTCAATATCAAAAAGAATATATGCATATAAAACAAAAGAAGTAATCACCAAAGATAATAAGAAACAAACAATAAGAAAACATATTATTAAAAGTAGAAATGTGTTACATAAAATGATAGTGTGTGATCTAAACATGATATAACCACACATCTAAGTACTTAGCCTAAAAATTAAAGAGAATTAAAGAAAATAGACTAACTTATCCATCTTCTTCTTCATCACTTGCCTTATCTTCCTCTTCACCACTCTCTTCCTCCTCTTTAATGCCTTGCTCCCCCTCAAATGGTGGGGCTTATTCAAAGTTATGAGTGCATACATTAAGATTAAGTTACCCTTGCATACTTTGAATATCCAAGTGGAGGTGTTGCATTAGACCCCTTATGGTGTGAAAGGATTGCATTTGAAAGTCATAAAGACTTTGCTAGGTGATAGGTTAGGCTTGAGAAGGTGGTGGTGGAGGCATTTCCAGGGCACTTGATTCTTCTCCTCCTATTGAGAGCCTTGCATGTTTTCTTGTGGCCTTTTGGATTGCCTTTTGGACTCCATGCTCTCCAAAGGCATAGAAAAAAATGTCTACCTCTTTGAAGAGTCTTGCAATATAGGAGATATTGGATGTCCAATAAGCTCTCATATTGAGAGCGATAGGAAGTGAAGAGAGCACAATTTTCATCCATTATGAGACAAAGGTATTTTGCAAGATAGGTGATTTGTGCATGAAGAAAGATAGTTCCTTTGCTAGTGGTTGCCATGGAAAGGAATTTGTCAATAAGAAGATGGGTCATTTTAATAGGCCGATGGTGAATCATATCATAAAGGTAGAGAAAGTCTTCATAAGTGACTTTCTCATTACTTTCACTTCTTGCATTGATAGTGAAAATGATGATACGGTGAAGGATGAAGTGAGAAAGAGTCTTTATGTATTTAGCATTTGATCTTTTGTCAAGGCGAGTTTCAATGGAGATGCTTCTCCATACATCAAGGGGAGAGAGATGTATGGCTTGAGTATTGATAAGGCCTACCTTTTTAAAGCCAAAAGCATCTACAAGTTGATGCTTTGTCATCTCTTGTGGTTGGCCAAAGAGACAAAATTTGAGGTCATAATAGTCAAAAAGGTGCTTAGGGTCTTTAATCACTTGAAGAGTAGAGAGGAATTCAATGGTGAGTTCATCATGTCCATCTTCAAGGGGTATCGTGAAATTTGTCCACACTATTTCTTCAAGAGTGATAATGACTTCATCTTTGAAACCCAATTTTTCAAGATCGTCAAGATTAATAGTGCAGTTGGATATGAATTTCTTGGCGGTGATGTTGGCATACCACTTCTTCTCCACCTTTGAGAAGGCGTTGAAAATATCATTGAAAGAAGAGATGTTAGACGAAGAAGAGGCCACTCCTTTGCCTTTGGAAGCTCTTGATTTTGATGTGCCAGTTTTGGGTGCCATTGGAGAGGATGAGTAGAGAGAGTTTGATAATTTTGGGTTTAGAGAAGGAAAATTTGAGAGTTTAGATGCAAAAGTGAGGAAAAGAATGAGAATAATAGGTATTTATAAAGTTTGAAGAGGTATGTTACCATTTGAGGGGTTTTAATGGGAGTTATAGTAGATGAAATTTGATTGGTGGCAGTTACAAAAGGCTGCCATCGAGGCAATCCCGAGCGGGACTGGGGGGTTCCTAACCTAGAACCTTTCAACGGTTAGAAAAATTTGAATTGTTGAGCATAGTCCCGAGAGGGACATGTGCCTTCCAAGGTGTGCACGTTGAAAGAGGTGCAACGGTTGGGTTATTTTCAAATGTGTCGACCAGGAAATGGGATTTTCCGAGCGAGACATGAGGAATTGTAATGGTCAAATCGAGGACTAAAAAGTCACGAGCTAAAGGGAAGATGTCACGAGCAGGACTTTGTTCTCAAGCGGGAGTTATATGTACTTAGAAGATTTGAAGGAAAGAAAAGAAATATGACTAAAGTACCCTAACGTGGTATATCATAGATTATGATCATGAATGATTTTTTATAATTTAAGTCTTTTAGCCCATTAAATTGAATTTCAATAGACTTAAAATATCAACTTATGTATACAAAAGTTCATGAATCACACAAGAAGCAAAACATCCATATTAATCAATTAAGGAACATATAATTCACATAAAGAAGTTTATATATGAAAAAGCATGATTTAAAGATTTTCAAAATAATGTGCTCTCATCAAGCATACCAAGCTCTCTTTTTATAAAGCAAAACCTTTCATCATTTAGGAGTTTGGTAAAAACATCCGCCAATTGATTTTTAGTGTCAATAAAGTCTAACACCACATCACCATTTTGGACATGATCTCTTAAAAAATGATGTTTTATATCAATATGTTTACTTCTAAAATGTTGAATGAGATTCTTTGAGAAATTTATTGCACTAGTATTATCACATTTGATGGGAATGTGATCAATCACTTGGCCATAATCATTGAGTTGTTGTTTCATCCAAAGAACTTGAATACAACAACAACCTGTCACCATATATTCCACTTCAGCGGTGGGCAACCGAAACTTGTTTCTTACTATGCCAAGAAACTAAGCATTCAACAATAAAGTGACAAGTTCCGGATGCGTTTTTTCTATCCAAAAGACTACTGACATAGTCGGTATTCAAAAAACCAATGATATGTAATGAAGTATTCCTAGGATACCATAGGCCTAAATGCATGGTGTCATGAAGATATTTCAAATAGGGAAAAGTTATGGTTTTGATTTGATATATGTGTGATATGTTTGGATGAGTCTTTGAGCCTACATTGAACATATAATAAAGCTTGGTACCATGGTTAGGAGTCAACGTGGCTTAAGGTCTGATATTTGGGCAACTTTGACCATTTGTTATGAAAGGTTAAGGTGGCCAAAACTCGGTATTGAGCGCTCTTAACTAGGGAAGCTTGGTAGAGCTAGAAATGTTTTGTTGGGGAATGATATGCTATGATTGTGATTATTATAGAGAGGTAATTGATTGGTAAACAATGATACAAGCATGTTATCTTTCTTATGTTATGATAAGGCATGACAAGTAGTAAGATTTGTAGAGTGCACACTTATATACACATATGGATTGTATGATCATAAGTACCACTAACCAAGGTATGCTTAGTGTATGGGTGTTTTGTCTCATACGCAGGTTATAGATAGCTTGAAGAGTTGACAAGGATGACAAGTTCGCCAAAGAGTTAAAGGACAAACTTTATGGTTGGTGATATGTTCACAATACCATTCTTGATTTTGTTTTGTATTATAGGTTGGGCTTAGTTACTCTTGTACATGTCTTAAGCATAAAAGACATATAAATTTATAACTCTACATATATTTTATAAGTTTTGTAAAGCTTTGGCTAGTGTAAGCCATTACTCTTTATTTTGTTAAAGTTATGGAAGTTTTCATTTGAGCATGTATGGATATTTTATGTTTTATCATTATGGCCATGATGCATAAACAAGTTTTAAATTTTCGACATGTGTTTGAAGTGCATGCATGGTAATTTGTTATAACTGTAAGAAATTTTAATTATATTGAGGGTGTTATAGACTTTTCTTGTACGCTAAGGCCTTTTTTGCCAAGAGATATCCTTGCCCGTTTCTTTGACATTTTTGGGCATGCAACTTGGACCCCATGTTCCCCATAAGCATATATAAACTCATTGACTCCATTGTTTGGCTGAAAGAAGACATTGCAATTAAGGAGATATTGAATGTTAAGGGAGTTGTCAAATTTGGAAAAGGAAGAAGTAAGAAGAGAGGTGCACCCTGGGGTTATTAGGCCAAGGTGTTTGGCTATGAGGGTGATTTGGGAATGGAGAAAGATGGATCCTTTGGTATTATTGATGATGGATTGTAATTTTTCAAGAAGAAGGGGGCGGTTTCAGTGGGTTTATAGTGGATCATAACATAAAAGTAGAAAAGATTATCAAGGGTGACCTTTTCATTACTTTCGGTTCTTACATAAATGGTGAAAGTGATGATACGATGGGGAAGGTGCATGTCATCATCATTCAACATACATATGGTTTTAAAGTTGAAGACGACATCGAACTCATTATTAGTCAGCTCTTGTTGTTCTCTAAACATTTGGAATCGAACTATGTTGAAGTCTAAGTGGTGTTTTGGGTTGTCATGACTTCAAGGGTGTACAAAAATTCAAGAGTAAGGTGTTCATATCCATCTTCCATGGGAAGGAAAAATGACATCCAACTCATTTCTTCAAGTAAAACCAAAATTTTGTCCTTCAAATTGATTTTAGCCATATCATCCTAGTTAAGAATTTTGGAGCGGATGAACTTCCTTTCGGTAAGCCGATTGAAGCGAATCCTTTCGCCTTTAGAGAAGGCTTTTCATAAGAAGAGAAGTTTGTTGGAGGAGAAGCAACGCCCTTGCCCTTAGAGACATGAACCTTAGGGTTTCTAGCCCTAGATGGCATGGAAAATTGAAGAGAGAAGATGGAGTGTGATATATAGGAATAACCATATCATAGAAGTAGAATACCACATATCTAACTATGATATTCTATCTAAATTAAAACATTTTATTTATTAACTTATTTACCAGTTACTTTTTTGGATTAGGCATGCCTCTTTTTAATTTCTTTTACATAGCTACAAATACCATTTACATATTATTTGTTAACAAAATATCAAACATAACCTTAATTCATATACAAGACATATTTTCTAGCCTATATGCATGATAGAAAATGTAACAAAAAAATTTGAAAATGACTGACCCTAGGTCTGGATCTACTGTGTCTCCTCAATATGGGCTCGGAATCTTTCTTGATCAACCTTTATATCTACTATCTACAAGCTCCAATCTTATGTGAGAAAAACTCACACTAAACTATCTCTAGCTTAGTGATATATATAAACATTAATGTTTTTCCATGCAGTCACACAATGTCATGCATAATTAAAAATATAGCATATCTTAATTTAACATATAATAAACATAAAAGAAATATGCCCATGTATGAAATTTACATGCACTTATAATATCATGTCTGAATAACTTCTATTTATTTTATTATATCATTTACACATAACTCAAACATGACAAGTTTATATGAACGAATAGCAACAAAATTATCCATTCAAATTCAAGGTTCCCTTTTATTAGTTATTAGCCCATATCTCATTCCCTGATTGTCCGGATACTGGATGTGAAGTAAGGGCGCTTGCGGAACTTAAGTCATCCTACTTACGAAAATCTCAAGTCAAGGGTGTTTATGGAGCTTAAGCCTCCTTGATTGAGTATAATCACATCATCTATATGCAAATAAGGTTAGGCGCGCTCTCGGAGCTAAAGCTGTTATGTCCTTAAATCATATTTATATCGGTACTGTAATATCTCTTAATTGTGCATCATCTATCCTAAGCTAGTCCTCAAGTAGAGAAATGAACAATTAAATTTTTTAATTAATTATTTTAGTTACATGTGTACATATATAATTGTCATAATAAAATTTTACTCACTTATGCATAGCCATTTAATTATAAATTCAAAGTCATATTATCACATGTTATTCTAGCATATTTGACAATTTTTGTGTATTTATCTTTATGATTTGAGAATTCAGTTAAAGTATGCCAAAAATATTGTGTACATATATAATTGTCACAATAAAATTTTACTCACTTATACATAGCCATTTAATTATAAATTCAAAGTCATATTATCACATGTTATTCTAGCATATTTAACCATTTTACTCACTTATACATAGCCATTTAATTATAAATTCAAAGTCATATTATCACATGTTATTCTAGCATATTTAACCATTTTAAGATTTTTGGCATATTTTAACTGAATTCTCAAATCATAAAGATAAATACACAAAAATTGTCAAAATAAGATGTCATGGCCGTCACACCATTGGCCTTGGCCGTGAATAGTTCTGCCTCAATTCATATCATTAGTCATGGTCGTGACTCCTTGAGTCACGGTCATGAGTATTTTATTTCTTCTAATTTCAAATTTAAAACTCATTCTTTAAGACATAAAACATTCGTATATCGAATCCAATCAATCTTCCATATATTATTACAATATTTCAAGGTTCAAAACTTGCTCAAATTAATTACATATCATATTTAACTTGTAACCCAACAATTGACACGTATTTAATGCCTTAGTTTTTATTATCAATTCAATTTCATAAATAGCATTACCGTATACACAATCCCATTCCACAAATACTAGTTTATTTTCTTTGACCTACCATTTTCTCCTCATAATAATCCATTACATATTTTAACAAATCACATGATTTCATAGTCCTAAATATGGCATAACACATGTTGCAGCATTATACCTATAAATTATGCTATTAACATACACAACACATATGTGGGCAAACTATAATTCATATATGTACAAATCTCAATAGAGCTTTTCAAAATTCCCAAGATTTGGAGCTTATCTATTCTTCTTGCTTATTGTCTCCTCCTTCTTTATCTCTTACCATAAATATAACATTTCTATCAACTTCCAACAGTTATGATAAAAATATATAATTATGAATCTAACCCAAAAATTCCCAATCTATGTCTATGGTGCATATTCTTATCTCAATAACATGATTTCCTTCTTATTTTTAACCTCTATAATCTCTTGTCCTTAAAGAACTCATCAATTTCTTCAACAAGTAACACCCAACATATATGGCTCTTCCACCAACTTTAACAACTACACCAAATAATTTTGAAATCATCATAAGGAGTTGAGGTAATATGTTTTTGTTAACTTTTTGGGGCAAAAAATGCTTTAATTTGCAAGGAAAAATTAAGTTCCTCTTTCCACCTCAAAGCTTCTCATTTCTAAACCTTGATAAATCTCTCAATATTTGGTTTAATATGAGTTTTAATGTTAGTTTTGGTATTTGATTGCTAAAAAACACATAGGGTAGGCTAAGATATAGTTCTCAGGGGCAAGGAGTTATGTGTTGGGTGTTTGAGGAACTGAATGGCGGTGTAAAATGAAGTTTGATCGGTGTTCCACCTTATATATTAGTGGTGTCACGACCGTGAATGATTGTGTTACAGGCGTGACACATGTATTGTAGCAACCGTTTTAAAAATTTTGAGAATTCTCTAGTCTACCTAATCTTCACGGCTGTGAATGTTGCATTTTCCCATTTTTTACTCTATTTTGACCCTAATGCAAAACCCAAGCCAAATTTAAGCAATATACCCTACATATACCTCAAATATACATTTTTATCCTTACAATATATCTCTCATATATTCAATATATATTATTTATACTCTCATTATACTAAGCTTTAATTACCGAATTACCCTTCATATACCATAATATTTTCTAGACCTTACTTTGTAGGCATTACAAGGAGTTTGGAAGAGAGAACAAGTTTTAGAGAGATAAAGCAAGAGAGAGATGGTAGAATGCAAACTGAATGAAAAATAGGAAGAATGAGGATATTTATAGGCTAAGAAGGAGTAATATATTGGGTTGAGTAACAAGGAGTTATGACTAATTTGAAGCATTGGAAAATGGTTAATGGCAATTTCCAAAAAGCTGTCAATGGGTATGTCCTAACAGAAAGCAAGGTATTCCGATCGTGATATGTGTAACGCTAAAAAATTTGAATTTTTGAACCGTTTTCCAAGCGAGACAGGGGATATCCCGAGTGGGATAATGTGAAGATATGCAACAGTCAAGAAAGAATTCAAATTTCATGAACGGGACAGGAGATTCATGAGCATGATGCCTCTTGAGTGGGACAATGAGCTCCCAAGTAGGAACTACATGCAAAGAAGAATATAAATGAACAAATGAGAAATTTGACTAAAGCATCCCATTGTGGCATATCATAAATGATCAATATGAATGTTTTTTACCATTTTAATCTTGAAGTTCATTAAATTGAACTTTAAAAAAATTTGCACACAATCACATATAAGGGCAAGTAAAAACATAGCATTCATGTCAAGCATATAAAAGCATATTAAATGCACAAACATAAGATTATGCAAATGTATGACTTAAAAATATTTCAAATTAATGTGCTTCTATCAAGCATACTAAGCTCATTTTTTATAAAACAAAACATTTCATCATTAAGAAACTTGGTGAAAATATCCGCCAATTAGTTGTTAGTGTCAATAAATTCTAACATAATATCAACATTTTGGACATGATCTCTTAAAAAAATAATGTCTTATGTTAATATGTTTGCTACTAGAATATTAAACGGGATTTTCGGAAAGATTTATTACACTAGTATTATCACATTTGATGGGAATGTGACTAATCACTTAGCCATAGTCCTTAAGTTATTCTCTCATTCAAAGAACTTAGGTCCAACAATAACTCACCACTATATATTTCGTTTCAACAGTGGACAAGGCAATTGAAACTTATTTATTGCTAAACCAAGAAACCAAATATTCATGAATAAAGTGATAAGTTCCGGATGTGCTTTTTCTATCTAATAGACTATCGGTATAATCGGCATTTGAAAAACCAATTATACGGAAGATGAATTTCTAGGATACCATAACCCTAAACGCATGGTGCTATGAAGATACTTCAAAATCCTTTTTATTGAATGCAAATGTGATTCCTTAAGACATTATTGAAATATAGCACACAAGCATACATTGAATATAATATCGGGTCTAAAGGTGGTTAAACAAAGAAGTAAACCGATCATACCTCTATTAAGCTTTCATCAATAGCTTTACCCTTTTCATCCTTGTCCAATTTTATTTAAGTACTCATTGGGGTCTTGGTATTCTTGCATCCATCCATTCCAAACTTCTTGATTAACTCTTTTGTGTATTTGGATTGGTTGATGAAGATGTCTTCCTTGCTTTACTTGATTTAAAGACTAAAAAAAAAATTGAGCTTTAACATTATACTCATCTCAAATTCCCCATTCATATACTTAGCAAATTCTTGGTAAAAATTCTCATTAATAGGCAGTAATGGAGAAAAGAAAGCTGTTATGGGGAAAAAAGAAGAAAAAACGGGCCGGAGAAAAAGGTTATTTAGAATGTGAGAAAATAAAATAGGCAGTAATTGATAAGCTAAAGTTAAACAGCCTAACTTTCTTTGTCCTTTCTTTTCTTCTTCTTCTTCTTCTTCTTCTTCTTCTTCTTCTTCTTATTATTATTATTATTATTATTATTATTATTATTATTATTATTATTATTATTATTATTATTATTATTATTATTATTATTATTATCTCTTGTACACATTTTCACATGTAACTAGTCAATGCCAAAAATATTATCAAGTAGTCTACTTTAATTAATTTAACTATATCAAGTTTCATTTATTTTAATATAATCATTTTATTCAACTTTATTCCTAATACCTTGTCATGGTCATTTAAACTATAACTAGACATGTGTGACTTACTCTAATTACGATAAACCGACTCGTAGCAAGTCTACCTCGTGAACACGTTCAAGCCAAAATCCATATGTATGCTTGTGTTTCATATAAATGACGGATATGTATATAATGAACATGTCCAAATGAAATGCAGGTAGGAACGACCGAGGATGTTACACTTGGTGCCTTTATGGTAGTTTTCCAAACTCTTACATATACTATAGGTGGTTAGACAATGTTGAACTCTCTCATACTCTTTAAGAGAGAGAGAGAGCTTACAATAATGGTCATGGCTTTCTTATTTTTGTCATTTGCTCTCTTATGTGTCTCAAGCCACTCATCCCTAGGAAGAATGACATCTTTGCCTTAGCATTATTCTTTGCTAAAATAATCCACCCATTGCAAACACTATCTTATACGTTAATTTCTTCACTATCTTATACGTCAATTCCTTCACTATCTAAGTATTCTTCCATTCTAAACTTTCATAAGGCATAGTTTGATATGTCAAAGAATGGTTTGAGGCTTTGGAATCCTTCGTTGGCCATTTATTGATTTTTACTAGAGCTGATTAAGCTTGAATACTAGACTTTGCTCTTATACCAATTGTTATTTAAACAATCACTAAGAAAGGGGATGAATTGGTGAGGAATTAAAAATTTTGGCACAAAGGGATTAAAAAGAAAATGAAGGAAAATAAGGAAAGATATAAGGCATAAATTTTATAAAGGTCCAAGTATTAACAAACCCTACTCTTCTCTCCGATCGCAATTGGGTATTCACTAATATAACTCCTTAGATTACATTTGAGAGTTTTACTAGCTAGCTCATAACTACGTATTTTTCCAAAGGCTCACACTTCCAAATTTTTCCTTGTGTTTTGATGGTTAACACAATAATCAATTCTTTGTACTTTGGCTCACACACAATCCAAATATAAGACTATCTCAAGTGTTTAAAGCAAACACTTATACCCTTACAAGAATTAAATGATTAAAAGATTGAGAAAATAAATTGCAAGAGTTTTGACACTTAGAAAGTAGTTAGTTATCATAAATGGTCTTTTAGTAAGATTTATATTGATTATCCACTAATTAGCTATTACAAATTGGTGTCATAAATCTCCCTAATATTCTCTTATAAATGCATTTAATGTTATCTAAAAAGGAAGCATTCCAGTCGTGATATAGTGTCTCTTGGTTAAGAGAGTACACATGGCGTCTAGGGATTGCATGATAGCTCTAACAGTTAGTTCCTAGTCAAATATCATGGTCGAAAGGCAACTATCCTGGGTGGGATACTCTCTTGGAAAGTTTGACCTGGCTTTTTGACTTCTGAAAATCGGGCTCTTCTCAGGCAGGATGCCATTCTCGGTTGAGATGGTTGTTTAGACAAACTAATCATTTTGACTTCTTATGATGACGTGATACTTTCTAGTTGAAGCACCTTCCAATGGTTACAACTTTTTAAATCTCTCTGTCGTGACTCTTAGTATCTCGGTCGGAATAGCACTTGTCCTGGTCGTGGAAAGTCATTTTCTTAGGCGGGATTTGCTATTGGAACTAAATGAGCATTTGTCCTGAATGTGAGTCCTTGTTCCCGGGCGGGACTTACACAACTTCAGTCTTTGAGTTAGTTGTTTATATAGCAAACCAGTTCCAATTGACTTGAAACTTTAAATACTTTCAAAATAATACTAAATGAAGATATTAATAATATTTAATTTATTTATCAAATCAAGACAAAGATCAATAACCATAATTTCAACAAAGTATATCATAATTATATAATAAAATAATCTATTTAGTTATTTATTTTAATTATATTAAATTATATATGATGTATATGTATCTCATTCAACTATATACAATTTATTTTTTTAATTTCTTATTAACCATTGAAATCTATTTTTAACTATATTAATTAATTTTTTATTAATTAAATTAATTCAACTACAACTATAACCAGTTTATAATCTAATTTCTTAGCAACTACATATATTCTTTTCCTGAACTATATTATTAGAAGATTGATAAAAAAAAAAGATCATATAAATAATTATAGTGAATTAACCAAACAACATAATTAAAATTATTAATAATTTTTATGCTAATCTAGTATCATAATGTACTTTTATTATCTACAAAGATATATTCCATATAAAATTTAAAATACTTAAAAAAGTAATTAAAATTTCTACTATAATTTTTATAATATGACTTGATAATATAAGTAGTTTATATAGTGAGCTAATAGTTTTTAGAATATTATATATGTTTGTGAGATATTATTATCTTTATTAAATAAAAGTAAAAAGTATATAAAATTAAATGTAAACCGATCCAATTAAATCTGCAATTGTGGTTTGGATTAAATTGATTTTTGGATATTTATAGATTGGATCGGATAGAAAATTTTTAATCCACAAATCGTTGATTAGATTTAATGTTATATCTAACCCGCACCAAATCGATCCGTAAATATCCTACATGATAAAGTATTGATAGCATTTTTCTTTATAAAGATTAGGTATTGAATATGTCATCTTCTACTTTTATTTTAACATCAATATTTTGTATATTCGCTTTATTTAGAAGAATATATATTGGACACATATTTTTCAACCTATATAATAATAGGAACTTAATTTTCTTCGCAAAACTTAAAGAACATATCCTTTTGTTTAAAACATATATATATTAAAAAAAGAAAAAAGAAGAAGAACCTGACGAATAATCTAATTATTTATTCGGGATTTTGATACAGTTAACACTGTCAAATAGCAAAATATCATAAATATACCTTCCCATCTACAAAATTCCGTAGACTTCCAAATCAACAATAAAGCGTTAAAAACACGTACTTTATGCTTTTAGGCGTTACTTGAATGGCCTAAAGCCATTAAGGCTTTTAATGCTTATATATATATATATATCACGATGACATTTTCTGAAAATATGTCCTTTTTATTTTCGCCTTTAAATTTTTATTTTGTCTTCAACTTTATTATATGCTTATTATATATTTATTAATTATTTGTTAAATGGAGATTAAAAATAATAAAATTTATTATAGAAATTAATTAAACTGCAACTATACATAAATTATATGTAAAGTATATGTAATATGCTATATTTTTATCTATTTATAAAAGTACTATAATCTTCTAATTTATATATTTTAATTTATATTTATTTTTCTGTTCATATATTATACATATCCATTTTTGTTTTAACTATGTTATATGTTTGTTATATATTTATTTTATTATTATTCATTTATTAATAGGATTAAAAATAATAAAACTTATTATTGGAATTAAATAAATTGCAACTATGCAGAAATTATATATAAGGTATATGTATGTTATATATTTATTTGCTAATGAAAGTAATCTAATTTTTTAATTTATCTATTTTAATATATATTTATTTTCTATTCATATATTTCATATTTCCATTTTGACTTTAAATGTGTTATATGTTTGTTATATATTTATTTTATTTTTATTATTTATTTATTGATGGGGAATAAAAATAATAAAGCTTATCATGGGGTTAAATAGTGCAAAAGTTATATGAAAGGCATATGAACAATATAAGTAGGCTATATATTTATGTATTTATAAAAATAAACTAATCATCTAATTTATTTATTTCAATTTAAGTGATGGCAGAGTTAGCAAAGACAAGACTTGGTAAATGGCAGTGGCAGATTTTTGTATTCTTCTGATTTCGCAATTACAAGTGATTGTCAGTGAACTCAGCAAAGATAAGGCTTAGTGCATGCAAGGACGAAGCTAAGGGGGGCTGGCAGGGCCCAGGCTCCTCAATGTTGGGAAAAAAAAAATTATATAATAAGGTATTATTTATAGGAAGAGTTTGCGATCTCTATTAGAAAAAATTTAACTTGTCATCCCAACAATTATGCAATATTTTTACCCTCCCATGCAAACAATCCTGGCTTCGTCTCTGGGTGCACAGCAATGGCTTGGTGAACAGCAAGCACCTCAGGTCACTGCCGGAATCAATGTTTCAAACTCGTTCCAGTTCCTCGATCCTCATCTCACACTTACAACCATACACCAATACGAAACAAAATTAAAACATTGCAGACGGAATTCATGAATTTCCGATAAGAAAAACAAACTTTTTAAAAATAATAAAACTCACAATAATCACAACAACAAAGCCACAACATCACGGGAAAGACAAATAGGACCAACCATTGTTTAGCTCGAGATTCAGAAGAAACAAACAAGGGGTATGCGTGTTGGCTGGCAGCGGAAGCGTTATTTTTATTTGGATTGAGGGGTGCTCTCAGTCTCGGTCAAAATTATAGATTTCAAAAATTTTTAATTTTACCGAAACATACAATCAAATATTGTATGACATGAAAATACACTTTTCATGTTAACCTCGAGCATTTATCCATAACTTTTAACAAAACATATTTTGTTAACTTTTAT
>CATIWF010129705.1:0-53182 GCA_949630135.1 Balakata baccata
CATCATCTTCAACTTACAAGTTCATTGATCAAAACATACAAGTTCATCATCTATAAGCCACAGTTCATCATTTAACTAATGTAATCATAACATCAAATATTCAATTAAATCTACATGTGGTTATGTACAAACTTTAATAAAATTTTACCAACTCCAAATTTATAGGATTGGTGGCTCTTGCAGGTCTCCAATTGATTATGAATCTAATTTGAAAGTACATTTGATTAATATATTGATAGAATATTTATTCTCACTTTATTTTAAACAATTATTTATAGTTTCTCATAAGTGGCTGTATGACCTCCTATGACTGTTCAACCTATAACTGTTTTTTATACTTATCCAATTCATATAATCCTTAATTCTAATTAAATCTAACACATAATAATATAACATATTAAAATTTCAGAATTTTTGAACGAATATACAATTTTTAGTACAATTTCAAATGTTATCTTCTCTTTTGTCGTTAGACAATTTTGAGACTCCTTTAAAATTTCATTTCTTATAATATGTAAGTTATATTATTATAAAAAATTGTAGGCATTTAGAAATTCAATTTGGAACATTTTTTATTTTTATAATTTTATCAGATATTGCCTCTAAAGTCCTCAAGCACTAGAAAATATCTAACCGGTTCAATACAGGGTAACAACCCAACCAGTCCTTATTATTATGATCATAAATCATAAAATACTCAATATATTAAGGTAAAGGTTTCATATAAATTTAGCTAGGATATAGAGCTAAAATTTTTATGTTACACTTTGGTTAGTTCAAACCACAAGAACCTCAAAAATAAGGACAAAAAAGCTAGTATAATACTGATACACAGAAATAGTTATGATCAAAGGAACAATTATCAATCTCTTCACAATAACTCAATATACTCTAAGAATATAAGCACAAACTTTGATATACAGAAAAAGAACATGTAAATCTACAACTTTTATGTTTCAAGCTTCCACTGAATATAGCTCTAACAGGGTAAACATAAATGAAAACAGTACTGAAATCTATTGGTGCACTATTGAAAACCAATAACACTTATTTAAGGATATCTCTTTATACACGTCAAAACATTCAAACTTGTTTTGAAGACATATAAATAAGACATAAATCTACAACTTTCATGTTTAGAACTTCTTAAAATTCGGCCTTTAAGAGCATAAAAATAAAACCTCAATCTCTGTCATAGAAACAAAATTATGAGAAGAAATATATTTACTAGCAACACCAACAATCAACCCTTAATTCATCCTTAATCAACTCAAAAGAGAGCAATTAACTTATCACTAATCCAAAAGGCTTGACTAGTAGCTGTATTTTAAAAGAAAATAGAAGAAATATGAAGGAGAAAAAGAAAAAGAAATGAAGACTAATGAGCAGATTTTCCCAACTTATCCTAATCCTAAAGTGTTCCCGTCCACAATTTTTTTTCTTTTTTTTTTGTCTTCATTTATTATTATTATTATTATTATTATTATTATTAAATCACTATTCAAGTCAATTAAATAAGCTCGCCACTTAGTTCAATTTTAGCTAAATTACCTATATCAATCAATCAATTTTATTTATTTATTCTTTTCTCTAAATAATTTATTTATACACTTATTTTAATTAAATATTAATTAGTGAATGTTACAATATGTATAATACCCTCTTACCCTACTTTAAATTAACAAGGTAAGTAAGTGATACTTGCCTAGTTGTCTTGGTAATTCTGCCAGAGAAAAACACTTATTATTATTATTATTATTATTATTATTATTATTATCTTATTTTGTTTTTTTCCTTTTTAATTATACATTTATACATATATCCAAATAAAAAGTTTTGTACACTCCAAAATTCTTAACTTGTATCTTGCAATTAAACATATATTTATACCAAAATTTTACTCAATATATTAGTGTTATATACCCCAATATAAATACTATGTGAAAGTAATCTTTAATTATATATTACAAGGCTTTAACAAAATATACCAAAAATGATTTTATGCTTTAAGCTGCTTCTTGACTGAATTTCTTTCTTCTTCTGACAATATCCTAACTTCTTAACTCCTCTGGACCTATGCAAGGCAAACCATCCTTGTTAAGCTACTAGCTTAGTAGTGTTTCATATGATAAAAATTTTACAAATATAAATTATATACATTTATATACTTATACATGCCACATATATTACACTACATGTATCATAAAAGAATTTTCCTTATATTTTTACCATTTTTATTTTTTTAAAAAACATGCAAATAATTATTTTTCTTAGTTAATATGATTACAATAATCTCACCATTATTAAATTTTATTTGCAACCTCCTTTTTTTTATATTTTACTCAAGCCCATAACACCTATTTCCGAACTCATCAGTAGGAATATGAGGTTGCCATTACTGGCTTCTTAATATTGCCATTACTGGCTTTTTAAAATATTACCAGTACAAACTTTTTAATAATGTCATACTGGCTTTTTTGTAATAATATCATTACCGACGTTAAAATTATATCATTTCCGATTTTAATAGTATCATGTCATGCACTTTTATTTTCTTCCCTGATTAGCATGCCAAACTATCAACTATTCTAATTCAAAGCTAGATGGATTAGGGCTTTGACATTATTATTAACATTAGTATTATTGTTGCGATTATAATACCCTTCAGCATTTCTCATAAATATATATTGATTATGAATTACCAATATCACATATTAATATATGCATCATATATCCATATATACCAATAAGATTAAAATTTCCAACGACTATCACATATATACATCATACCACATGAAAAACATCAAAATGCAATTTCATGCTCATGGCTGATTCCGACCCTGAGATTGAGCCCCAACTTTAGTCCATTTATAGTTGGATTCAAACCTTATGGACTTTTGTGAAGTTTTAGCTTATTGTCTTAGGTTCAATTTAAAAAATGAATCATCAAAATCTGAGTCTTCTACAAAAAGTTATTATCATTTTACTGTGAGGTATACAATCAATTTTTACCTAATATTTTCATGGTTCTTCTAAATTTGAGATTTTATAATCAATTTTTGACATAGATGCAACCAGAATTACAACTTATGTTCTTCAAAATATTTTTAGTACTATGAGTTAACTTTCATTTTCAATTAGTTTGATACCAATCCAATTGCAACAACATGATTTATGATTGAATTTGTCAAGACTGTTCCAATGAACTTGAAACAAGGCATCACTTGGACTTATTACAATTAATTAATTCATTACTATATGCAATCATACTTATGCCCAAAATTTCTAGACCTTAAGTATATTCATAAACATTAACATTTCACGTCATATTACCACAAAACTATAAAGACAACAACTTAACACACAATATTGCAAACAATATGCATAACACAAAATTTTCATGGTTATATGGCGTGTAAGATTTTAATCAAAGAAACACATACCCAATCAGCCCCAAATCTCTTCTTTTTCTTTTCTTTCTTCACTTGTTAGGTGGCCTTTTTGTTCCCTTTATCCACCTCTTGATGACTACTTCTTTACCCACTTGTTTGGCCTTAATATAATAAATAATATTTCATTCAATATCATATACAACCAATGCTTTTGCATAAATAATGTCTAGAAATCCTAATGCTTTTCTATCTCTTTCTATATCTTTATTTCTTCATTTCTTTACTTTATTTATGTTCATTATAATAAATAGTTATTCACTCCATTTATTACAAACAAATTAGTCTAACTTGTTCCATATTCTTTTTCTTGACACTCATCTTCTTCAAGTCACTTATCAACCATTAATTACTTTTAAACATCTTTCCTTTAATTCCCTTTCATTAGGTAGTCCCACACTCACCAACATAAGTCTTATTTTTTTATTTTTCAAGCTATAAAATCATCCTTCATAACCACTTAAGGCTTAATTTCATCATTCCCAACAAATCAATACTTCACAACACAAGTTCATATAACATCCAAAAAATCCTAATCTATCAATTACAAACACAATAACCATCCACATGGGTCTTAAATGAAAGAAAAAGGTTGAATTTTGGAAGAAAAAAGTCACCTTGATAATTCTCCAGGGTGGCCAAAATTCTCCCAAACTTCTTTTTTGTTTTCCTCTTCTATTTTTCCTTCTTTCTTTCTTCCTATCTTCTTTTGATAGAAACCCTTAATCACTTGTATTTTCTCTCCCTAAACTCTTTTTTTTTTCTCTCTTTTAAGAGCTTAATAGGGTCACAAATAGAAAGTTAGAGTGTTAAGGGGGAAGGGGATGGCACAAGGGAAGAAGATGATATGATGGTGAGTTTTGTGACACAAAGCCTTTTTTTTTTTTTTACTTTTATAGTTAGATAAGAATTTGTGGGTCCCATAATTAATTTAATCATTTTTTATTTGTTCATTAGCTTAATTAATCTTGATTAATTTTTAATTAGAAAAAATTCCTCTTTTGCCACAAAATTTTCTCACAAAATTTTCCCTAACAATTTTGATAATACAGATTTTGTCCATAGGGCAATTTTAATTTTTTTCTAATTTTTACACCAATCTTTTAATTTGCAAATAATAATATCCATACTTATTTTCTCATATAATTTATCATTTTTTCATGGGTCCAAATTTAAACTTCGATCAGACTGGCGCACCCAATTATAGCCACGAGCGATCAGGACCTAGATTACTAGACGTTACAACTCGCTCCCCCTAAACAGAATTTCATCCTCGAAATTTACTTGATTTGCTGGAGTTGAATAACTGAGGATACTGAACTTTCATCATTTTCTCACTTTTCCAAGTGACTTCTTCCACTGCATGATTGTGCCAAAAGAATCTTTACTAAAGGCATCTTCTTGTTCCACAGTTCCTTGATTTCCCTAGCAAGAATTGCTATAGGCTCTTCTTCATAAGTCAAATATGGATGCACCTCTATAAATTCCACAGGTAATACATGTGTCAGATCCAATATGTATCTTCTCAACATTGATACATGAAATGCATTATGGATCTTATCCAATTCTGGAGGTAAAGCCAATTTGTAAGACACTTGGCCACACATTCAAGTCTTTCGTATGGTCCAATGAATCTATAGCTCAGTTTTCCTTTTTTGCCAAACCGAATTACTTGCTTCTAAGGTAAAACTTTCAAAAATACCTTGTCTTTGACAACATATTCTATATCACTTCTTTTCAAATCAATATAAGATTTCTATCGGTCAGTTGCAACCTTTAATCGATCTTTAATTAATCTCATTTTTTCCTCAGTCTACTGCACCAATTCCGAACCTACCATCTTCCTCTCATCAAGTTATGTCCAACATAAGGGCGTCCTACATCTCCTTCCATACAAGGCTTCATATGGTGCTATGCTAAAACTAGCTTGATAGTTTTTGTTGTATCCAAATTCTATTAGTGGCAAATGCTTATCCTAGCTACCTTTAAAGTCAATTACATAGCTTCTAAGCATGTCTTCCAACAATTGAATAACTCATTCTGACTTTCCATCTACTTATGAGTGGAAATCTATACTAAAGGTGAGTTAAGTCCCCAATGCTTACTGCAAACTTTTCTAAAATTGTAATGTGAACCGTGGATCTCGATAAGAAATAGATATACTAATTACACTCTCAATTATTATTTTTTCTTATGTGCTCTCTAATTACCCTCTCAATTTTTTTCTCTTAAATTCTATGCAATTACACTCTCAATTATTTTTCTCTCTTAAATTCTCTTCAATTACAATTTACACACTTAATTATTTTTTTCTCTTCACAATTATAAAAAAAATGGCAAGCAACAGTGGAATTATGACAACATTATGAATGTGGAGGATGAGGAGGAGGTGGTGCACGAACCTACTACTCAAGAGAGCCAAAAAACGATAGGTGATACTACTACGAAAAATGCAACTCAAGGGCTCCTCCGATATTTTCCAAATTCATTTCAAAAAAAAATTAAAAAATGATGGCTCAATTGAAGTTGTGTGCAACTATTGTGCACAAATTTACAAATTTAAAGCAAGAGGTAGGTATGGCACTTTCTCGAGGTATTTGCAAAATAAACATGCAGCTCATCTTGGCATCAAGAAAAAATAAACACAAATCTCCAGATTTGCAGGTTCATCTTCTAATTCTCAATTATTTCAATATAAGGATGAAAAATATAAAAAAGAAATAGCAAAAATGATAAGTCTAGAAAGTATGTGGAGAGAATTGAGAGAATTTGATATTGAATTGTCGAGAGAAAATTTGATGTAAATAAAATTGAAATGGATTAAGGTATTTATAAAGAAGATTTTGAGAAATTAAAAAGACAAAAATATCCTTAAAACTAGTTGTTATTTTTCTGTTGGAAGGGATATTTTGGTCTTTTTACTTATTTTAAAATTTTAATTATATATTATAAATTTAAATAAATTTAAAAAAGTATAGTTTTTAAACTGTAAAAAGAAGAAAAAGAATAGAGAAGGAGGGAGCCAGAGGGAAATTTAAATTTTAAATTTTGTTGTTGGCCTGTTAAAACAATCAAATGGAAAATATGACTATATAGTCAATTACTCTGAACCTCCATCTTTCAGAGCTAAGATGCCAATACTAACTCATCCTGATTGGGATGACCATCCACAGAAGCCTCCTCAACTTCTGAAGCCACCTGCTCCTGCTCCTCCTCTTCCGATTTATAACAAGGGTCTAAAATGGCTTAAGAAGAATGAGCCATAACGAATTCCTAAAAAGAACATTGATCTTCTTCCTTAACCAATCTTGGTCCCTCCAGTCTGTATGTTCCAACCAGCTGGAGATGATTTTCCTTCATTACAAGAAAGCATGATATACCTAGTCTAAAATATCAAAAGGACTCCATATGTTCATTCTCCTGGACCTGACACTCAAGGTCAATCTTGGGATATCACAGTTAGAGAATCAGTGCTTAATTGGCAAATAGAGAATGTTTTGGCTCAGAATTCTACTTTAAGAAGAATTGAAACTAAAGTAGATAAGATTTCGACCAAAGTTAATCTAGTTGAGTCCTCTATGATGAATCAGTTCAATTTTCAATAAGAGTTCATGCTTAAGCTTCAAAAATAGATAATGGCTCTTCATACTAAACTGATGTAGATGATCAGAAATCAAGTTTCTAGTCCAACCTTTCAATAGAAATAAGAAGAAATTACCAAGTTAAAGCAATAGTTGTCTTAGGTGGAAAAAGATTTGCAAGTCAAAACCCTTTTTAATCCTTTTTCCTTGACCAGTACATTACCCTTACTAGAAACCATTGTTTCCTTTACCCCTGTTAATTCCACTATTGATCCAATCCTTCTTTAATATGAAAACTTCCAAAAGATGCTTTAAGCCCAACTTCACAAACCTAAACCCCCAAAGAAGAAGCAGACCACTTCTACTCCTCCTAAACCTACTCATAATACAACTTCATCCTCCACACCTTCTTATAGACCTAGCAAGGAATCTAAATCCTAACCACCTAGCTAATTCTCTCTATATTCCCAAGATCCTTTCTAGTATTTGGTTCAAGATCCTTCTCAAGAAGAATTAGATACCTAAGACCATCCTAGTGATACCACCTTTAATGATGTGCAAGATACTTCAGATTCAACTCCTGAGTCTGACACAGATTTCTCATCATTTCCCTCTACTGAGACTATTTCTTCCTCTGTAAGTACAACTGAATCTACTACCATAGTTCCATCCATAAAAATGGCAAGCCTAGCTAATCCACCTGAACCAATCTCTACTGGTTTTTCTATAGCTGAAGATCCCATAAAGCTATTTTATAGAGCACTTTGAAGATGATAAAACTACTAGTCCTACAGCTCCTCTGCAGGAAAATAAATCTAAGCTTGTCAATGGTCCATGGCTTTCAATGGATGATGTTCCTCATCATTAAAGGCATAATCGTCTTTTGGAAATGTTAGCTAGGATGGAAACAAAGTGACAAGCTGGAGTTTCTATTTAGGAAATTCTTTAAGAATTTACCACCAGATTCGTTGGCAGTTTGAAAGAATGGTGGTTACAACTTCCTGAGTATAATAAGATGCATTTTCACCAAATTCCTTCTCTTGTTAATGCATTGTGGCATGTTGAGAATGAATTTATTGGTAGTTCTGCTGGTCTTATTGAAACCGTTCGAATGGAGTTCTTCCAGCTTCAGTGTTGTTCTTTAAAAAGGAAAGATCTGGAAACTCATTACCAAAGAGTTTGCTCTAGATACTATCAACTAGGCACTGGTGATACTAATCTAAAGCAACAATTCATCTCCTCTATACCAGAAGAATTAGGAGATGCAACTCTTAAGTATTTTCGCAAACAACAAATCATTCTGCAAGACTTATCTTTAGCTCAAATATATCAGAAGATGCTTATTGTCCTCGAAGTACTATGCGTAGCAAGAAAACAAATTAAGGAAGCACTCCATTGGAGCAATAAAAAAGATATGGATTCCTTATATTGAAGACCAGATCTCCAAATCAAGTGTGCCAATACCAAAGACTGTGACTATAAACATTGCAAGAAAAAGAAGCATTTCAAAAAACACAAACAATCTTATTCATCTTCTCATCCATCCCTGAGAAAGAGGAAATTTAAGTTCTTCAAAAGGAAACAGAAAAGGCACAAGAAGACAAATCATTGTTATCTTTATGGAAAGAAGGGGCATTTTGTAAAACAATGTCCTAATCGGCCTAAATAACTAATCCAGCTTATTCAACAGATTCATAGTGCTTATGATATGGATCTTAAAGAAGCTGATGTTGAATCCCTATTTTCTGAAAAAGATGATTTATCCGCTGATTCTTTCATAGGAATCATAAATGAAGATAGTGATTCTGACACTGAAGAAAGCTTTCAGATTGAGCCTGATTCGCCATGTCTTATGGGATCTATTTCCCACAAATCCAAACAACAACATGTTCCTTCCTGTTTGGTCCAGCTCTTTACTAGTAAATATGAAAAGCCCATTAAAGCCATTGCTTTCATAGACACTGAGGCTTATAGAACTATAGTCAACCCAAAACTCTTTCCAAACCACTTCTAGAAAGCCCATACCCAACTCTTCAAAGCCGCTGATAAGGATTATTTCTCCACAAACCTCATAACTGTCAAACCTATCAAAATCCAATTCCTACCCAATTATCATGTTTGGACCCATGTTTTGGGCTTGGCCTTACCCGAAAAAGATATTTTAATTGGGTTTGATGTTATCAGCCAACTTTCTCCGTTGTCCATTAAGAGTCAAGGTTTAAGATCAAAGAAATGGTTTCTTCCTTATACCTCTGCACTAAACTTTTTTATAGTTACTTTGGTGGCCTATTTTAATGATCTTAAAGCCCAACTCATTCAAAAGAGTTATGCTGAAAGTCATACAAACTTTATTCTTAAGTGTTCTAGTCAACTATGGATTAGTCCTGAATTTTTCATTTTCCTACCCTTTAAACAAAATGAAGACATCAATCCAACCAAGGCAACTTATCCTAGTATGAATCTAGAAGATCAAACCTTAGCGGTTCAAGAATGTTCTCAATTGTTGCAACAGGGATTGATTGAACTAACTAAGTCAGACTGAGCATGTCAAGCTTTTTATGTCAATAAACGGTCTGAACAAGTTCGGGGAAAGGAACGGCTTGTGATTGATTGTAATCTATTAAATTATTTTCTCAAAGATGATAATTTTCCTTTGCCCAAGATATCATCTTAGATGACATTCCTCAAAGATGCCAAGATCTTTTCTAAATTTGATCTCAAGTCTGGCTTTTAGCAACTTGTCATTCATCTTGACGATAGATACAAAATAGCCTTTTGTATTCCTAATCACCACTACTAGTAGACAGTAATGCCCTTTGGATTGAAAGTGGCCCTTTCACTCTTTCTTTTAGAAAGCAATGACATGTATCTATGAGCCTATTTTACCTTCTGCATTGATCTATATTGATGAAATCCTTCTCTTTACTAAGGATGAGACAACACATTATTAATTATTACAGAAGTTCATGGATCTTACTACTTAGTATGGGATTATGTTGTTAGAAAAAAAGATGCATATTGGTAGATAAGAAATAAACTTTCTTGGCATGACCTTTAAAGATGACACTTTTCAGCCATGTCCTCATATAGGCCAAGAATTATTGTAGTTTCCTAATACTGACTTTTTAGTAAAGCAGATTTGCCAATTTCTTGGTGTGGCAAATTATGCCAAGAACTTTATTCCTCAGTTCACTCAGCATGCTTATCCTTTATAGCAATTATTGAAAAAGAAATCACCCCCTTGGACAGATGTGCAGACCTAAGTTGTAAAAAAGTTAAAGGAGATCTGCTTGAATCTCTCACCTTTACACATACCCACAAGTGGACAAAGGATCATTCAAACTAATGCGAGTGATGAATATTAGGGGGCCATCCTTTTGGAAGAAAAAACAGGAACCATACAAATTTACGCTTATACCAGTGGCAGGTTCAAGGACTCTGAGTGTCACTACCACTCAACCTTCAAAGAAATCTTAGCGGTGAAGAATGGAATCAAGAAATTTGAATTCCACCTTATTGGATATGACTTTCTTATCCTTATAGACTGTTCTTCCTTCCCAAAAAAATTTTGAGTTCAAAGGAAAATAGGTCCCACATTCTCAACTGCTATAATGGAGTGAATGGTTTTCAAAGTTCTCCTTCTCTGTTCAGTATATAAAAAGAGATTAGAACCTCATCCCATATTTATTATCAAGACTATTCCAAAAACATAAGCATCTTCACTTGATATCATATGTTCAAACTATCCCATTAATCGACATAGCAGGTAATCCCAATGCCATGGTTGATCAAAAATACCCACCAGGTTGGTCTTTCACAAAGGCTATGACTAAAGAGCAACAAATAGAAAAAATGTTGATGGCTTAATACTCAGCTATTTGATAGCATGGAAAGACTTACATCCTCCCTGAGATATTCAATCCTCAATATCCATTCATGTAGGTGTTCAAAATTCCTACTGAAGGCCTATTCCTAGAGCATAGTCTTCATATGTTATGGTACCTATGTTCCATGCATTTTATGGCCTTTGAATTATGTCCTCTCAGATGGTATGATATTTTGGGTGCCTAAGCATTACTAGAAAACTCTCACAAGTTCTTAAGCTGGTTTTCCCCTTTCGATATTTGGAAACAGTTTTTTTTCAAAGCTCTTCATGATAATTGGAATGTAGACATCCAAGCTAAGAAAGTTCATACTATTATGTTCCTTAAGTGGTATGAACACTATGCTATGTTTGAGGTTTACCAGACTTTCCCTTATTCTTTATGGAAAAATTGTAACAGTCATCCTCTAGAAGTAAAGGAATTACAAAGACAAATTACTGCTAAGAACCATTACATTCCCAAGTCCCTTTGGCCATTATACCATAAAGAAGCCCCTTGGGAAGAAATCCCACATGAACAAAAGGTCCAATTAGAAAATGCCAAGCAAGCTAATATGCCGATAAAGTCTCCTCATACTTCGGCAGGACCTTTTATTGTAGGACCCTCTAGGATAAAAAAGTTGAGTCCATCCTTATCTGATTCTAATGATAGGTATGCTTACATGAATCCCTCTCCTAGTCATATGCCAATTAGGGGAAAAGATTGAAAAGACCGCAGGAGACAAGAATCTTTTACTTTATTAAAATAAGTGCTGTAAGAAAAATGTGTTTTCTTTTTGTATTTTTCGGTTTCCTCTTTTTGAGATGGAAACCTTATCTTCATTGTCAGTTTGTAATAATTCTATTAAGTGCATGTATGTGCTGTCTTAATAGCATAATGTGTAGTTTCTCCTATATAAGGAGAACTTGTTTCAGTTTGTAATCAAGTTGGAGTAAGTGAAATAAAATTCTCTCTGAGTTTTCCCTTCATCATGAGTTTCTAAACTTCTCTTCTTTCTCTGGTCTAGATCTAAAACCTTCATATCCTTTATTTCTTTACATAATCATTCATCATGGTTTTAATATTATTTTAGAACTCTCATAAATATAGAGGAACGAAAATAGGCAAGGAGGTCACAAAAGAAGTTCAAGTTATTAAGAGAGGGCCTTTATGGTATCAGAGCTAGGTTTTGTTTATGGTGAGAACTTCTGTATATGGTTATCTTTAGATTAATGACCAGAGAAGCCTCATACTCATGGAAACCAACTCTACTCTTATCAATATAGTCTCTGCTCCTATTTCTTTTTCTCCTTCCTCTTCCTTCAAAACTACCTTTGGCAGTAAATTAGATTTTCTTTATGAACTTCACCACATTCTTGATAAAAAGAAAACCCTCATAACTGAGATTCCTTTTCTCAGTCCTTATGATGCATATAACCGATCAAAGACTACCTAAAAGACACACTTTAAGTCTCTTATTCAGAAACCTAACAAATCAGTTAAAGAATATGTTCAATCCTCCTCCTTTAATCATTGCAAAATCAAAGTTACAGGAGAAGAACAATTTGTCTCCCTAGAAATTCCTCCTGAATTTCTACCTATAAAGGAAAAGAAAGGTTTCTCACACCTTCATTTTGGTGCTATTCATCTTGCCTTTTCCTACCATGGAAGGAAAGGATTAACAGTCTTTGCTCGATTGGCTTTGTTAGACACCAGATATCTCCAGTATCAACATGTAGTAATTGGTACTGTTGAGACTTCTCTCAATGCTGGGACGATATTATTTACCTTTTATCCTAACTTTAACATGTCCCTTGAAGATCCTCATATGCTTTCAACACTAAAGGTTCAAATTTAGATCATTGGTGCTCTGCAAGTTATGTCTACAACAATAGCTACTCTCCATTACCAGTTGATTTATAAAGTTCAAAATCATGCTTTGGACCTTTTAGCTCCTATCTCAAATGATGCTTTATTCATAGTGGTAGATGCACAACATGTGCCAACCTGTGTTCACATCCCTAGATAGATCTCTAGAGATAAATTGGTAAAACTGTTACCAGACACATAGGTAACAAACTATGAAAAGATTCATAGTACATCACAACCAATTCAAAATCTAGAATCATGTTTTATAAAGAAAGCCGATGGTACTGTAGAAACAAAGTTTATCAAGAACTCAGAATCCATTTCCAGCACTTCTATGTTTGCAACTCAGTTTATGATTCAACTAGTTCCTTTAGAGGATAATTTAAGAATTATTAGATTTGATTCATCTGGCAACCTGTTTATGTTATGTTTCAGGGAAAGCATAAAGTTCTAGATGTGGATTGCCAATATAAAGATTGTCTACATGATGCTCTCTATGAGAGTGATGAAGATTCTTCCAAAACGAAGAAAAAGAAGAAGAAGAATCGTTTTGAAAAGATCATGAGAATGAGATCTCGGCCACGGGCTAGGTTGGACCCGTTGAACTCCAAGCCCAGTCCAGTTCTGGGTTTGGGCCTGCCCTACCTGTGGCCTGTTGACCTCCGAGCCTAGTACAATTGCTTTAGTTTTCTATTGAAATGGTCTTAGCTGTCAAATTAATAGCTTTTGTATTTCATCTGTTCATAACGAAAACAAGTAGGACCAAGTATTAATCATACTTGGAAAATTGGAAGAAAAAAAAAAGCATACAAGATCATAATTCAAACACGAATGGCTAGTTTATAAATCAAAACAAAATAGTGGACTTTATGTAGATGCTAAACTAAACCTAGATGACCCCAAAAAAGAAAATATAATTTAACTTATATCTTAATCTTATGCGGTGCATTGCTTGTTTATAAGGTTAAGAGTCTTTTTATTATTTATCATCTCTTCTAATTTTGGTTTATAAATTTTAAAGTTAGCTAAGGTAGCAGAATGCTTGCTTAGTACTTCTATTAAGGCCAACTCTATCTATGGGATAGAAGGCAAACAATTTAAAGTTTTACTAACTAGTACTTCAAACTCTGAGAGAAATCTCTGCCACCTTGTTGTACAACCCATGAAAGCTAGCATTTGAAAGTGTTACTTCAGTGGGTCTGTCCCAACTAGAGGGAAATTTAAATTTTTTTAAATTTTAGAGGGCCATGGTTCCCTGAGGAAGGGCCCGGTTATGGTTCGAGTTAAGCCCATTGACCTCTGAACCCAGTCTGATTCAGAGTTTAGGCTGGTCCTACCCGTGGCCACCTCTATAGGAGAGTACTACAGGATAAAATAGTAATTTTTCCAAATTATTTTAATTTTGTTGTCATTTTATGGCAAAACACTATTCTTATTTCTTTTTTTTTTTTGGCATTAATTCTAAAATTTATTGTATAATCATAATAATTAAAATTAAATAACTCTAAATATATAACTTTAATTTCTTATCTCAAACCTTATAGCAATTAGCAATCACCCACTTCTTCTCCCTTCTCCACAACTGCAACTGCATCTTATCTTCTCAATACTCCAATCTTGTCCATGACTACAGCCAGAGCCGAAGTTGGCCTCTTCTCAGCAATAGTCGTAACTGCTCTTCTCAGCAACGGTCGCAGCCGCTCTCTTCTTCCTGTTGACCATCGCTCTATCTGTAGTCTCCCTCATTCCGTTAAATGAGTCTGCCTCTCTTCTATATTTCTCAGGTACTAACCTTTAGGGTCTCTCTCCTCTCTTCCCTATATAGAAAGTTCTCATTTCTCATTCTATACTATAGTTAATTTATTTTAGTTAACTGGTTTTTGTTGTAACACTCCACCCATATAATATGAATAATCTCACTATATAAGTGGAATGCTACGTAATCGACTAGGTGATTCTGTAGAATAAATTTTTTTACCTCTCTTTATTATTTTTATTTACCTGTTTATATTATGTTAGGCATGTCTTTCCAATTTCTTTCTTACCTCATACTGTATGCATAAATTCCAGTAAAATTCTGCTGATATAACATGAAATTCCGATGAGATTAAAAATATTATGCTGATTAGAAAACTAGTTAGGAAGCTGAGTCATTTTAGAAACCTAAAAACATTATTGTTTTTATTTTTTCTAAAATTTTAAAACTAAATCTTTCCAGCAAAACTCTACGGACAGTAAAATTTTTGTTTCTTTGCTCTGGTAACTGGACAACTTCTAAGCACGACAACTACATGTAGTATTTTTCAAATTTAAAGAGATATTTAGGTTTCAAAATTTTACGAAAAACAAAAATGATAGCGTTTTAAATTTTCTAAGATGACTCAGCTTCCTAGTCACCATAGACATTTTACATCTTATCAGAATTTTATGTCTTGTTATTAGAATTTTACCGGAATTCACAAATTGATAAAATTTTAAAAGTTTGTATATTTAAATAAAAAAATAAAAATTACAATATAATTTTGATACAATTTTAAAAAGTTCAGTTTATTTTTTGCAAGTATCCTTAGTTAATATGATAAATATATTATAAATTTGATATATTATATTAATGAAGCAATTTTTATATATTATATTAAGTTTTTGTCGCAAGTATATTAGTTATATTATTTAAGTACCGAGCTGTTTATACTGTATTATTTAGCACCGAAAAATCTAAAAAAATTGTACCGTACTGTCTTGAACTTTTGGAACAATACAATATCATTATTTTTTACAAAATAATACAAAACTTATATTTAAAAATTCTCGAGTATTCAATATAGTTTTGGAGATTTACCGATCATCATATTGGATTGGACTGTATACACCTCTGCACAATACCATAGTTTATGTGTAACTATTGGATTAATAGCCTATTGACCAAATATATATCTAGTTGCTTAATTTTGTCTAATCCAATATACAAAAGAAATATATATCACTACCAAAAAAAAAAAAAGTCAAAATTGCTACTACATTTAGCTACCATAAATAGCGACCACTAAAATATCTAAAAACAATAAAATTAATAGCTACTACACAGTTACTATTTAGCAACAAAACATCAGCGACTATAAAAGTGATCGCTAAATGTTTCGCCATATTTTGACAACTTAGCGACTATAAAAGTAGTCGCTAATAACTGCCACAGCTTTTGTGGTTGCTATTTAGCTACCACACCTTCTGTGGTAGCTAAATATTAATTTTTAATATTAATATTAATATTTATAAAAAAATAATTTTTAAATATTAAATAATTATATATATTTACTAATTAATAGAAATAAAAAAAATCTATATTTATATAAGTATTATTTTTTCAATTTAATTAATTACCAAACTAGAATTAAAAAAAATATAGTGTTATAAAATAAATTATCTATATTATAATAATAGCCCAAATAATATATATATATATATATATTAAATAAATTAAATATAAAATAGACTAATTTGAAGTGTGTATATATATATATATATATTAGTTAAATGAGTTAATTAATATATATTAGGGGTGTCAAATGGGTAGATTACCGTGGATATGGGTTGGATACCCATTTTCATTAAATTGTAAGCTAGCAATTTATCCATATATATAAAACTTATCCGGGACCTAAATTTTATTTCATCAATTTGAGAGTATAGACAGGACAATTTTGACATAAAATTTTACTCATATACTTATACAAGTATACTCTACGTTCCGGTAAGCTCAGTTCACAATTTGCTCATTAAAACAAAATTATAAATTTACGATTTTTTCCCTCTTATCAGTGCCACTTGATAATTTAGTGTTACAAATTCAATCACCGACAACAATTGTAGTAGCTAGTATATATGTATTATATTTAAATTTAATTAATTAACAAATTAGAATTAATAAAATTTTAATGTTATTAATTAATTATATATGTTATAATAATAGCCCAAATAATATCTATATTAATTAAATTAAATATAAATTAGAATAATTTGAAGTAAATACTTATATTAGTTAAATGAATTAATTAATTAGTTAATTAATATATATTAGAAGTGACAAATAAGTAGATTAGAGTGGATATGGGTTGGGAACCCATTCCTAATTTACCCCTATATTTAAAACATATCTGAGACCTGAATTTTATTTCATCAATTTTGAAGTGTAAACGAAAAATTTTGACATAAAATTTTACTTACAAACTTATATTAATATGTCTTATGTCCTGATATGCTCAGTTTATAATTTGTACATTAGACAAAAAAATTATAAATTTACAATTTTGACTTTCATATCAGTTTCATGTGATAACTTAATGTCACAAAACCGATCACAGTATATTCAATTTCCTATGTCTTGATGTTTATTTGAATTTGATTCATATGCATTTTTGGCACGTGAAATAAGAAAACATGTAATTACCTTTTAAAAAAATTATATTGAAAACTTTAAATTTTTTTAATAGTATAAATAATAAAATTTTCAGTAAAAACGATAATAAATATATATTAACAACAAAATTATATTATTTAATTACACTTATATATAGTTGAATAAACAATTAAATATAATAAATTATTTGAATTTGTTATTATTATTATTATTAATGATTATAATTGCAAGTACACTTATATAGAATTATTAATAATTATTACTAAATAAAAAATATAATTGAAATTAATTGGAACTATTATTATAATATTATTTAAAAATATAATTTTATAATAGAGAAAAAAGTATAACTACTGCAAATTCTGTGGTAGCTATTAGCGACAACATCCGTTGTGGTCTCTATTTAGCTACTACATGTAGTAGCTATTAGCGACCACAAAATTATGGTCGCTATTATATAAGTATTTTATTTCAATTTAATTAATTAATAAGTTAGAATTAAATAAATTTTAATGTTATAAATTAATTATATATATTATAATATCTATATTAGTTAATTAATTATAAATTAAGCTAATTTCAAGGTATACCTAAAGTATCCTCATGGTATACTCGAAGTATTCTCATAAAATTTTCAAAGGTATACCGAAATATCCCTAAGGTATACCCAAGATATTCCAAGAGAATTCATCCCATGGAATTCCTAAGGTATACCCAAAGTATTTCCGAGATATTTTTAAGGAATTCCTGAAGTATACTCAAGATATTCCCAATGAATACTGAAAAATATGTCAAACTATTTATTTGAGATTTTGAGATGTTTTGAATTTTGATTGAATTATATTCTTCTTCTTCTTTTTTGATTTAATTGTTCTTGTTCTTACTCTTTTGTTGATTTTTGGTGAAAATCAAACCATGATATTCTCAAGGTATACTAAAGAAATGAAAGATAACGTTGCAATTATTTCTCTTTTTTTTGGTATTTATAAAAAATTTCCTAGGTTTAATAGGGCCCTCCATTTGTGTAAGGATGACAATTGGACCCGCATCTAAAAGCTCCAATATGAAACCACAGGTGAATTTTTTAAGCATTTATAGGATTCAGATTGGATTTCAGAAAAAATCCAAAATTTAATTTTCAGGGATGGAGTCACTAAACCCTGCCCCGAAAATATTTAATATATATATATAATATTTTCGGGGCATATATATATATATATATAAGTTTTGCATTAATCCAAAATTTTTAACAATTAAATTGTATGTTTAAAAAATTGGAATGTATTCTTATCATAGTTAAAATTCTTTTATACTTTAAAATTAATTTATATTTAAATTTTAGTTAAAATAACTAAAAATTATTCATACTAAAAGAATTGTATATTTATAGTAACAATTTCTACAAATTAAATAGTATATTAAAAAAAATTTAAATATTTTTTAAGAATTTAACATTTACAATACTAAATTATATTTAAAAAAAATCAATAATTCAAAGAATTATAAAGTAATAGAGAATATTCAAAATATATATTAGCCACGATAAATATAAGGAAAGTAATAATATGCTTTTGTAATTATAAGCAAATAAATTATAAAAACTTTACTAAAAGTATACATACATATATATATAAACTCTAGTCAATTAATTCTAAAAATACAATAATTTATTAAAAATTATAACTTTGTATATTATTAGAAAAAATAATTTATTTTATGTAAGTAATTGAAAATTAAAAAAATAAAATTATTTTAAAATAAATGAAATAATAGTTAAAAAAAAACCCCAAGTATAAAATATTTCAGTTTTAAATTAGGGAAGCAATAAAGTGGCGACTTTTGTAGGAAATACAATAATGCAGTTCTCCAAGTGGCACTAACACTGTGTGTGGTGCTAGAAAGTGTCCATGGTTTATTTATACTTGCTGTTACACTTAGAACTCCATGATCTTTTGTGCAGAAATGTATTTTGACGATTTTGCAAAACTACAGTTTGCAGAACAGAACGCCTTATGGTAGACATGTTGAACATGGTGCTAGGTACAATTGGAAACCAAGGATGAATTAGAAACCCAGTCAATAACATGGCCCCATGCTACTCTATGTTGCCATTTTGCCACCTGTATGATGCTGATGCCTATATATTTATTGGTTACAGGACTTTTTGCTCAAATTTCTTGTAGCTGTCACTTCTAACCTCTAATTATCTTAATTTTTTAAAATATCAAGGATTCTACAACGATAAAAAATTTCTTATAGAAAATATTCTAGATTGCTCAATTTCAGTTGGAGGCTACTTTCACAGGATGAGCAATCATGAATACTTTATTTTTGCAAGGAATGTAGTGTTTTGGCTTTCAGGAGAAAAAAATGGCAGATGTAATGTTATATTGATTAGTATATTGGGATTTGATCACTTGTTGAGAAGCTACTACTCGGCTATAATTTATTCTGAAAGAATGCTATTATTCATTGAGAATTAAATGCAGCATTTTGTAATTTTGTTGAAATCAGAAAATTTGGTATTAAATGAAAATGTTGCACTCATTACAGTGAATTATTGGATGTTTATCAGACTAGTCTGTTGCTAAAACATGTAAATGTTGATCACAACGTTTGTAAAAGCTGGATTTTAAGAATTGTTAACAGTATCAGGCATTTTTTTTTATACAAATATATTTTTATTATCTTATTTGCTTTTTTCTCTCATGCTTTACAGGCGCTTATCCAAGTTTGAAATGTTGAAGCGTCGTGGAAAGGGACCGCCGTGCGATCAAACGTAATAAGGGGAAATGATTTTTCTTTGTGTTCTTTGAATTGGATCTTGGGTAGTTTTTCTGATGACAAATTACTGGTAGTTCGTTTTTACAACCACCTTTGTGGAATTAGTAGTTATAATATTTGTTTTTTTTTTGTGTCATGGTTTTTGAGAATAGTTACTTTTATAATGAGCAGCTAGAGAGGCTAGAACAATAGTTACCATATGTCGTGTTGCAACATGAATTTCAAACTTCATATATGTCTAGCTACAGTCTACAAGGCTGTCATGGTATATTTATATACATAGTTTAGTTACACGTAAAAGAGCAAGCATGAATGAGATGGAGAGAAATATTGACGATGGGAACAAAATGAGAAATTGCCAAATTCAAGTCCGAACAACAGCATCATAATGACCGTCTGGCTAAGGTTGTCGGTGCTGTGTAGCTATTTTTTATGCAGTTCTTTATAATAACTTATAACGTGATTAGGTGAACCAATATATATAATGATAATGTATGACTGAAATATTAAGGGAAGCAGTCACTAGGAACAGTTGAGGATTATTTTCAAATTTGAGGTCTTTTTATCTGCTTCTATGTTGCTGTCGGCTGTTGCTAAAGCTAATATTTCATTAAAATGTAGAATGCTCCAAGGCAAGTTTCTGTATAAATGTAGAATGCTAATATTAAAATTGATGAGAAAGAAAGAATTGAAAACTACTCCTTTCGCATTGTACAATTTTATTTGAATCTTATATTTCTCTTTATACATACCTAAAGCTTCAATAACATTGTGGAGGCACAATAACTCTTGACTTACAGAAACAATTATCAATATGAAGAAATAAATTGCTTTTTTAAAATTGCATATGGTCCTAGAATCACAAAATAAATTTTTAGTTACCGACTGGAAGTGATGTTCACCAATAATCCCCACAAGAACAAGTCCCATTTCTGAAGTGATGGAACCTCTTTGTATCTCTAAGGATAATATCCCTATCCTCTAGCTTTGAGATAAACTTGGTTGCAGAATGACAGTCATTACAAACTCGAAGATTCTTTGCAACTCTAATAGTGGTTCCTGGAAGAGTGTTTAATATACCAAATGCTATTGCCAGCTTCTCACTGTGTCCACAAAGTAAAGTTTCTTTCTCCTCTTCATCAAGATTGTGAAGCACACAGGAAGTATCCGGCACATAGCCCTCCTTTTTCATTCTTTCTGATAAAGTTTCAAGAAAGTCGTGCAGTTCCTCACTTTGTGGATGTGATAAATCCCCAGCTAAAAACTTGTGTATCTCGTTGCCATACTCAATCCAACTGCAGCCGGGTTCTTTCCTTACTCCCATTTCCCTCATCTTCCTTCTTACATCCATTGCCTTGTCCCAAAGTCCAGCTGATGAGTATATATTAGACAATAGAACATAGTGGCTAGCTACATTTGGTTGTAACAGGAGAATGTTTTGAGCAACTATTTCCCCTATATTTACATTGTGGTGGATTCGACATGCTCCAAGCAAGCTACTCAAGGCTCCCACCTTGTCAAAACCAGAAGGCATGGTGTTGATAAGCTCATATGCTTCCTCTACTCGGCCAGCTCTACCTAGCAAGTCCACCAGACATGCATAGTGATCTGGGCCAGGTTCAATCCCATATTCGTCTTTCATTCTGTGGAACAAATGTAAGCCTTCATCCACCATTCCTGAGTGGCTACATGCAGCAAATATTGCTATAAAAGTGACTTCAGTAGGCTTTACTCCAGTATTGTTTTCTCTTTGAGCCACCATATCTTTGAAAAGCTCTAAGGCCCCATCCCCATCCCCATGCATGCCATAAGCCATGATAATTACATTCCAGGTAATCACATTTTTAAAGGGCAATTGATTGAATACTCTCCTAGATAAACTTAAGCAGCCACATTTTGCATACATGTCAACTAGTGCACTTCCTATAGTCACTTCTGATGCTAATGAATTTCTAATCGCATAAGCATGAATCTCCTTCCCCTTTCCCAGTGCTGCCAGGGAGGCGCAACCAGGAAGGACAGCCATAAGAGTTACTGAATTAGGTTTAAAACAATCTTGTTTATGATCATTATGCTCGTTAGTACCTTCATTTGCTTGTTGCATATCGTGTAGCGTCTGAAGTGCATCACTATAGCAGCCACAAATAATATATCCAGTAATCATTGTGTTCCAAGAAACTATATCTCTGACCTCCATGCTATTAAATACTGTCCTTGAAATTTTCATCTTTCCCATCCTGGCATACATATCCATAAGCGCATTTTGCAAATATGTATCCCTTTCCAAACCCCTTTTTATAACATACCCATGCATGCTTTCTTTATCAGAAAATGCTTCAGAGCGTACACAAGCAGGCACAATGCTTGCCATTGTGGTTGCATTAGGACAAAGTCCTGCAACAGTTTCCATTTCGATGAAAAGCATCAATGCCTCTTTATCATGCTCATTTTGAGCATAACCAGCAATCAATGCATTCCAAAGCCCAATTTTCCTCCCTTGGATACCATCAAAAACTTGTCGACCACTTTCAATCTGTCCACAGTTGCAATACATGTCGACTAAAGCACTACCTACAAAAGAATTCTCAATTAAGTCACCATTTTTCAAAGCATAAGCATGAATTTCCTTCCCAGTACCTAACATCTCCAAGTGGGAGCAAGCAGGAAGAACACTTGCAAGTGTGACTCCATCAGGTTTAACTCCTTCAAGAATCATATGCCTTAGGAACACTAAAGCCTCCATAAACCGGTCATTTTGAGAAAATGAACTTAAGATGGCGTTCCAAGAAACCAAATTACGATCCTCAAACAAATCAAACAGACATTTGGCATCATCTACTCTACCTAGATTAGCATACATAGTCATCAAGGAATTATTAGAAAATGTTTTCCAATGACCCTTTCTAAAGCTATACCCATGAAGTTGCTTCCCAAACCGCAAACCCTCACTCTTGTGCAAATTCGAGCAAAGAAGTGCCAAGCTCACCAAAGTAAACGAACTGGGCTCCAAATTCTCAGATAACATTATTCTAAATGCCTCTAGCGCAAGCTCCCACATTTCAGAACGACATAATGCAGAAATTAGTGAATTCCAAGAAACTATATCTCTTTCAGTAATTCTATCAAACACCTTAAACACATCACCCAAATCTCCACACTTGCCATAGAAATGCAAAAGCGAATTGGCTATGGCAACAGAACATGACTCGTATCCATATTTAACAACATGGGCATGAATCTGTTTTCCCAAATTCAAGTCTTGAAGACCTGTCACAGCCTTCAGAACAGCCGGGAAGGCAAAATCGTCAGGCAAAACACCCGAACGGAGCATATGAATGTATGTGGAAAGGGCTTCATGGAATAAATTGGAGCGGGTGTTAAAACGAAGAGACTCGATCCATAAGGCTTGGGAGCGGGACTGAGAAACAAGTTTTGAGGAAGAATAGGACACCAGAGGCGGAGAGTGTTTATGAAGTGTTTTTGAGGGATGTTGGCTGATTGGGACAGAGGAAATCATATTCGGAGAACAGGAAAGAGAGAGAGGCGAGAGAGTAAGCAGCGAAATACACATTTTTGGTAGTTATTTCAGTTGAATAAGATTCCGATTATATGCATTTGCTATTACATCACATGGACGTCTTGTCAATAGCTGAAAAAGGGCTCTCCTTCGAAGGTAACAACAAGCAGAGAAAGAGTCCATCTTTCTTAATTCAAAATCTTGGGGTCTATCATTTTCCTCCTCTTTTCTTGAAAATCCAGCTTCAATTAAGTCTTCCTCCTCTTCCCTTTCGTCGTCGTCGTCGTCGTCTTCTTCTTCAAATATGGAGGTTGAAACCCCTGCTTTTTCACCTTTCCTTCTCAGTGTCAATAAGATTGATATTTCGTGTGATTTTCGACCCCCTTAATTCACCTTCATCGAAAGATTCATTTAGATTTCAACATACTTTGGCATCAGATAAGGTGCTTAAGTTGATGGATCTGATGAACACACTGTGGTGCAGCAGGTTTTGGGACTTAAACGCAGATGGAAGATGAAGATTGTTGCTGCGCACCGTTTAACTTATTGATTGCAACCGCACTCAACGCACCGTTTAACTTATTGTCCATTGGCTTAGAAACGGCAGCGTTTCAGTTGGAGAGGTTAGTCTTCCTATTCTTCCGTGTAGTTTATCTTTACTCTGAACATGAACTATTTGATTTTTCCCCTAATGGACAGAAATTGAATCTGATTTGACTAAAAAAATTGACTCTTGATAGTGGTTTCGGGAGAGAGTGTAGAGAAAGGTGAAACTCTGAAAGGAAGAGGAGAAAAGAGTGAAAGAGAAAAAATCATAGGACCCAATGCCATGTGTCTATTTTTTAATGGAAATTAAAAATCCATTTAGTAATCCAATGCTGGAGGGTAATGATGATTATTTATATTAGAGGGTTTAATTGCATAAAAAATGAACCATGAGGATCTTCCCGATTGCCTTGAGCTCAACCATAGGCAAGTTAGAAGATGGACTCCAGTCCATCTCGCATAGTGGACCAGGTCCTTTGCACGTGCTCGCTCCAGCTTGCTAAAATGTGCATGTTTTTTGTTATTTTTTTGCTTTTTTTTTTTTTTCAATTTCACTTTTTTTTATTTCAGCTTCTAAAAAAAATGACTTAATTGCTCTATTTCTATTTAATGAACATAGATTAATTAATTAATAAGCATGTACATTCCATTTGTTTTCTCATTTAAATTTATTTTTTGTCAATAATTTTAATTTTTTTTTATTTCTTTTGATATATTTCTTTATCATTCTTTTAGATCTTCAATATAAAAGCACTGCAACTATTTTTTTATTATTAAATAGGAATTTTTAAAGACAAATTAAATTGCCAACAATTTTTAAATTTCTGTCTAGTTAAAATTAAATTATCAACAATTTTTAAATTTTTGTCCAGTTAAAAAATTTAATGAACCTATACTTATTTTGTAATGAACTTATACTTATTATGTAATGAACTGTATGGTTTAATATGCAATTTATTAGTTAAAAAATTTAATGAATCTATACTTACTCTGTAATGAATCTATGTTTACTATGTAATAAACCAGTCTGATTTAATTTGCAATTTATTAGTTAAAAAATTTAATGAACCTACACTTACTCTATACTGAACCTACTATCACTATGTAATAAACTTGTATGATTTAATCTATAACTTATTACATGAATCTCGTGTGAAAAATATAAGGAATATGTAGTTACTACATGGTGAATCTATAGTTAATAAGTAATGAATATGTAGTTACTACATGATGAATATATAGTTACAAAGCAATAAACCAGTATAATTTAAATTTATGGAATTTATTACATAAATCTCAAGTGAAAATGTAGTTATAACATGATGAACTTGTAGTTACTAAGCAATGTACATGTGTTGTTCAAATTTAAAAACTTATAATATCTAAATTATTTGGTGATGAATCTTATTTCTGAGCAAATATATAGATAACTTCCATACTGAAAGTACATCTAAGTTGATTTACTTATGTCTACGTTGTTGAAAAAAAAAAGTGATTATGAGCCATTTTGAGAAGATTATTCGGGTGAGTCCCACAACTCGGTTTTAGGAAAAAGACCCGGATATATGTTCCTTGACATGAGGACTATAGATTGGTTAAATCCCTATATGGTTTAAAGCAAGCGCCTAAGCAGTGACATGAGAAATTTGATAGTATTATGCTATCTAATGGCTTCAAAATCAATGAGTGTGATAAATGTGTTTATGTCAAAAACACGAGTGACGGTTATGTCATACTATGTTTATATGTTGATGACATGCTCATTGTTGGTAGTAATGACAAGATGGTCAAATCTACCAAGGATATGTTAAACTCTAAGTTTGATATGAAAGATATGGGATTAGCAGATGTGATTCTAGGAATTAAAATTACTAGAAGATCAGATGGGCTGACTTTGAGTCAAACTCATTATGTTGATAAAATACTTGGTAAATTCAATAAGGATGATACCAGTATCACTAGAACCCCATTAGACTTGAGCCTCCATCTATCAAAGAATAGAGGAGAAAGTGTATCTCAAGTAGAATATGCCCGTGTGATTGGCAGTCTTATGTACTTAATGAATTGTACAAGACCAGATATTGCTTATGTAGTGAGTAAATTAAGTCGATATACGAGTAATCTAGGGGTAGATCACTGGAAAGGAATTGTAAGAGTACTTAGGTACTTACGGTATACTCGTAATTATGGACTGCATTATACCAGATATCCAGCCGTACTAGAAGGTTACAGTGATGCTAATTGGATTTCTGATATAAAAGATTCAAAATCCACTAGTGGTTATGTATTTGTACTAGCTGGTGCAGTTGTGGCTTGGAAATCTTCTAAACTAACTATTATCAAATACAATTTTGAAACCAAGTCCCAGCAAAAAAATAACAATCATTAAATTTCGTTGAACTTCAAGAGCATAAAACTCATCATGGAGATTAAGAGTGCAACCTCTCCACAACATCAGCTTGAATCCCCTTTTGAATTTGACGAAATTCTATAAAGGCATATCAGTCCCTCGATATGTGATCTGTCCAATCAAGAACAATTTCAGCTAGTATCAAACTACTACTAAAATATAGGTCAGAGAGAGAAATTTGATCACAAGCAAAATGACCAGGCTTCTCACAATTGAAGCAATTCATTTTTTTTTTTTTGCCTTTCTTGCAGCCACATCTACCGCACTTGTATTTGTTTCGGCTAAAATTGGATTCATTGCCTCTCTTGCCTTTCCTATTGCCCTTACCCTTCTTTTGACTAGAGTCCAAAGCTTCTTTGGAATCAGTCATATAAGCCTCTCTTCGGGCTTATCAGCGAGAAGGCGATTCTCCTCAAGCTCAATATGTTGGGCAACATCATCAAATGTTATGATATTGTCATTATGGGTAAGGTTGACACACATGTATTCCTAGGCATTTAGAAGAGAGCATATAATAGCTTGGACCTGTTGCTCATCAGTCAACTCATGACCAGCAGCCTTCAATTCAGTTATCATGTTGGACATGTTAATTAGGTGTTGTTAGAGATGTGCCCAAAAGGCAATCGCTTTAAGCACTTAGTGTACACATTCATAAAGGCATTCTTCAATTATATTAGTATTCATTTGCATATGAATTGATATAGATCTTAAACTGATTAATGAAAATCCATGAAATGAAACATAGCATGAAGGAAATCATGATGGGATTATGATAATGAGATTCCTATCATGTGTAATTATGTTAGCATCTAAATTATCCCTAGTCATAGGATCAACAAGATGGGACATTGTTAATTCGGATAGACTAGCACATGTTATACTCCTTGATTGGATCAAACAATAGATCTCATAAGTTGTAAGCATGAGATGTTCAAAGTTAACGTGTGGATGCTTGCTAAGAGTAGTCAAGTACATTGGATGACCTGCTATGAGACGATCATATGGATTATCTATTCAAATGTCAATGATAGTCTTATCATAGCAATGAGGCAAGTATCCTTAGACTTGAGGTAGTCAAAGATATCTTGGATACTGATTTTGTGCTTTGACTCCATTCCTTGTTGCCTCATAGAGGTCGCTCATAGGGTGGTGATTGGGTACAGTTTAAGGTATTCGAAGGTAATTGGGTAGCAATAGAGGATTCACCACTCCTAATAGAGGGAGAGTATACCCACGGCCTCTTATCAGGATCATTACTCAGGAATCTCTGGCCATAGTGGAAATGTCTTGAACATGGTCTTCAATGACATGTCTAATAGAGTAATGAGTCATAAGGGCAAGATCTAACATCACTTAGGCTAGATGTGATGTAGTCAGTCTAGTGGGAGCTGACACATAATCCACGCTTTGAACCGAGTGGGGTATAGGATGGTGAAAGGATGAATTGCATATATTGTTGTCTATGGAAAGGTTCATAATCAAACTACTGACTTTTTGGTCAATTGGGGGTCATGATGTGTTCCTAGATACCGCTCATGACTTGCTTGAATTAATTGTTAATTCGGGTAGCTAACAATACCGGGAACCTAATGGGTCACACGCATTGGAAGTGTGAAGAATGAGTAAATGGTCTTGGATAAGATCCAAAAATATGAGAGAATTATTTAGGGTCGAATTGTGATGAGATCACAAGAAAAAAAATATGGAAAAATTGCTCGGGGGTATCACAGGCCCGTGCGGTTACTCGTTGGGTGCTGGCAGATTTGGCAAAAAATGCCAAATTAGCCCCTACACATATTTTGGTAATTTTTCCAACCCTAGAGTGTTTAGAAACACCTATAAATAATATTTTTCACCAGAAAAACTGATGAACCACCATAGAAAATTAATAGTTAATTTTCTTAGAATTTCTTTCAAAGAATATACACAATGCTAGCACATTGTGTTTGTTCAAACTATTACACTTGTGGTTTTTTTCTTCAATTTCCGCATGGATTATCATTAGAGACAATCCAAGATTGGATTGTTGTAGTTTGCTACAACCCAACAAGAATAAAATTTGAAGAATTGGTTCAAGAAATTAAAGGTATAATTTCTAACTGTGATTTTGATTCAATTAGTTTTAATGGAACAAGTAGAATCCTTAAAGAAGGTTGAACAAAAGTTAATTAGTATAAGATATGAGTAGGGATAGGGAATTACAAAAAATAATTAGTAAGAAAATATAAAATAGGCAAATAAATGTTAATTGATCTACATCAATGTTATCAAAACTGGATTGGCCAGGCTAGTTCAACCTGAAAAATCGAGAACTGGGCCTCAGGTTGGTCAGTTTTGGCATTGTGAACCGGAGGGTTTTTAGCCCGCCCCCAAAATTGGCTAATCGACTAAGTTTAAGTGATTTTTCTGGTTTGGTGAATTGAAAATTCACTAAAAAATATCACTTTTTGCATATGGTGGGAGTTGAACTCAGGTTTTTAAATGTAATTCCCAAGCTTCTACTATCAAACCACTTGTAATATGTGGTTAAAAAAATCATTTTTTTTATATATTTGTTTCATTTACAAATGAACTTATCTAGATTTACATAAAATTAGATATTTTTAAAATTATTCATATTATTGAAAAGAGATTTATATAAAATCAATATTTAATTTTTTATATTTTTATTATACAAATAAAACTATGACAAATAAATAATTCTTGAAATTATTTGATGTTTTTGAATTATAAATATTTATTATCAATAATTAATATATAACTATGCATTAATTTAACTTTTCATAAAAGTATTAACGTTATTTAAGAAATATATATAAATTTCAATTTACATATTTGTATTTATATTAATGATATATATCATGATAAAATTATTTTATAAATTATTTTTAAAATTACTTATTTCAATATAAAATATTTTAGTTGAGAAATGAATGTATGTTGAATATTATTTTTTAAAAATTATTATTATTTAATTTTTTTAAATAAAGAATATATAGATGAATAAATTATATTATTTTAAAAATAATATATATAAATATTGATATTATTATACTTAAAAATATTTAGAAATATATTTATATATTAATTTGAATTTCAATATTTAATACTTTGAACATATTATTGTGTATGAAATATGTTTAATTTAAATAATTTTTATATTTTACTATGTATAAAATATGTTAAATATTATATTTTACAAGAATTTTATATAGACCAATTCGACCTTTAAATCTATGATCTGCTGTCTTTACCGGTTTATTGATCAAACTGGTTTTTACAACCTTGATTTACATAGAGTAATTAATCTAAGTTATGATTTTAAGCTAGTGTATATATATTGCTAGTTAATTATGTGATAAATTCATATTAGGCTCCCCGAAGCCATAAAATCTCCAACTATACAAGGGCGAGGATTTAAGTTGATAGAGAGACATAACTAGATTTGTGCAAATTTTATGGCAATAGCCATAAAAATAAAAATATTAATTATAATATTAGTATCTTATATTATAAATTGAAATATTTTTGTGAAATTATTTGTTACTGTGATGGTGCGAAAAGCATTATGTTTATATATGTAAATATATATGTGAGTGTTTGGCTTGATAAGGTATGGTAATAGGAAATGTAAGAATGAAAGTAGAAAAATATTAGAAAAAGACAGTAAAGTGAATTTATTTAGTGTAGGTGTGGAAAGAAAATAATGTTAGGCATAAATATATGCTTGCATGATCCTAGTAAGTAATGTATGATGAATTATATCTGTATTTTCAATCGCCTGCTACTTGAAATTATACTTTGGGATTACATCATAAGTTATAAACTGAGATGTTTTATGATATTGTTTACTATTCAACATTGTGAAAAATATCGTATGAATATCATGCAATATATGATGCATGGAATTATAAATTGTATTGATAGAGCAATAAATTGCATATATGTTTGGGCATAATATTCATGTGCTATATTTGTGCTTATAAAGGTTCAAGCCTATAGATTAATCTAGACTGAAACTATGTGGACTTATTGGTATGTTAGTAGGGCTATTTAGCTTCGGTCAGAATATTTGACTTTGGTCATGTGGATATTCTTTGACCATGTGGATTGACTTTGGTCAATATAGTTAGTTTCAACCATGTGGTTATCTTTGATCGTTATATGCTACTTCATCCATGTGATGACTATAGCCAAAGTAGGTGGCTTTAGCCCAGTTAAGTGAGCTATAATTTATGTGCCTTTATTATATGGATACCTCTTGTATTTTCTAGGATTTAGTTTAGTTGACTTAATTTATGGGCACAATAAGTAAAATAAATAAAGGTATGTTCGACTTTGAAAGTTATTATCTTTATCAATATTACATGAGGTATGATAATTTAATATCAATATGAGAAATACATGTTTTATTACTTCTTTTATAAAGAAGGTATGTTGAAAAGTTGTGTACATTTTTCCTTTATTATTATTGTATGGAATATACAAATTTGGCAATTGCATGAGGTATGATAATTATATATTTTTGATATATAAAAAATGCATATTAAAACATTGTAGAGAAATTTAATTAACTAATCTATTGACTATTATCATAAAACCTACAATGTTGAGCTAAAAATTCAAGGTGGGAGTTATTTTCTGTCATGCAGGTTTGGTTTTGAGATAAAAATAGAGTGCAAGAAGTCAGAAGTCGCAGATCCAATGATTTCACTAGAAGAGCATAGCAACAACAGTTGCAGTGGTAATCATGTCATGCTTATGAAAGCAAACATTACATGCATCATGTGTATTTTAAGAAGACAAGTTAGTAAATACAACTGATAGGAAATGGAAGCCTAGTCTGCTTAGCTTTATGGCAGACATCACATGCATTTAGAGCTTAGGAGGAATCCAAGAAAGGTAAATGTTTGAGCATAGTAATGGAGGTGTTCCCCATCTTTTGATGCTAAAGGTGTACAAGAATACAAACTTTATTGATGAAATGTGCTTGATTACAAAGTTCTGTATTATTTAGCATAGTAGGTGTATAGACAAAATCACAATTGTACTTTTGTAAAAGTATGGTACATTCTTGAATCGTTTTAGGTAAAAAGGATCTAAAATCCAAGATATACATTGAGCCTTGCACTTTTCCTGTGGCTATCAACCTTTTAGTCATCCGATCTTGCAAAAGGCAAAAGTCAAGATAGAAAAGATAGATGACTTTGGCTGACTTGATAAGTTTATTGACAGAAAGCATATCAAACTTGAAAGTAGGTACATATAGGACTTCTATGAGAACAAGAGTAGGGTGCAAGCTTACTATTCCAATATGTTTAATCAGGGTAAAGGATACATTTGGTAAATGAATCGGGATATCAGTTTTGGTTTTATTAGCATTCTGCATAATTTCAAGACTAGAGCATACAAGGCTAGATGCTTTGCTGTCAATAATCCATGAACCACTTTTAATACATTTAGTTGTGAGAAAAGCATATTGAGTGTGTAATTTCCCTATATATTATGTGCAAAATTGACATGTGCCACGTGCCCCCTCTGCCACCATCTTTCCTTTCATGTATCGCACCACCTCATATTGAATAATCTAAGATATTGACTTCCATGTGTCATCTTTATTCTCTTGGTTTGTATCTATTGTTAAAGATGTGCCCATAAGGTAATCGCTTTTGGCACTTAGTGTACACATTCATAAAGACATTCTTTCATTATATTAGTCTTCATTTGCATATGAATTGATATAGATCTTAAACTGATTAATAAAAGTCCATGATATGAAACATAGCATGAAGAAAATCATAATGGGATTATGATAATGAGATTCCTATCATGTGTAATTAAGTTAGTATCTAAATTATCCCTAGTCATAGGATCAACAAGATAGGACATTATTGATCCGGATAGACTAGCATATGTTATACTCCTTGATTGGATCAAACAATAGATCTCATAAGCTGTGAGTATGAGATATTCAAAGTTAATATGTAGATGTTTGCTAAGAGTAGTCAAGTACATTGGAAGATTTGCTACGAGACGATCATATGAATTATTTATTCAAATGTCAATGATAGTCTCATCATAGCAATGAGGCAAGTATCCTTAGACTTGAGGTAGTCAAAGATATCATGGATACTGATTCTGTGCTTTGACTCCATTCCTTGTTGCCTTATATGTGAAAGATGTGCCCAAAAGGCAATCGCCTTAGGCACTTAGTGCACACATTCATAAAGGTATTCTTTCATTATATTATTATTCATTTGCATATGAATTGATATACATCTTAAATTGATTAATGAAAGTCCATGATATGAAACATAGCATGAAGAAAATCATGATGGGATCATGATAATGAGATTCCTATTATGTGTAATTATGTTAATATCTAAATTATCCCTAGTCATAGGATCAACAAGATGGGACATTATTGATCTAGAAAACTAGCACGTGTTATACTCCTTGATTGGATCAAGTAGTAGATCTCATAAGCTGTGAACATGAGATGTTCAAAGCTAACATATGGATGCTTGCTAAAAGTAGTCAAGTATATTGGATAACCTGCTATGAGATGATCAAATGGATTATCTATTCAAATGTCAATGATATTCTCATCATAGCAACGAGACAAGTATCCTTAGACTTAAGGTACTCAAGGATAACTTAGATACTGATTCTGTGCTTTGACTCCATTCCTTGTTGTCTTATAGAGGTCGCTCATAGGGTGGTGATTGGGTACAGCTTGAGATATTCAAATTGGGTAGCCAATACATGATTCACCACTCCTAATAGAGGGAGGGTATACCCAAGGCCTCTTGTCAGGATTGTTACTCGAGAATCTCTGGCCAGAGTGGAAACATCCTGAAGATGGTCTTCAGTGACATGTCTAAATAGAGTAATGAGTCCTAAGGATAAGATCTAACATCACTTGGGCTTGATATGGCGTAGTCAGTCTAGCAGAAGCTAACACATTATCCATACTCTGAACCGAGTGGGGTATAGAACGGTGAAAGGATAAATTGCACAGAAATTATCTATAGAAAGGTTCATAGTCAAACCACTGACTTTCCGGTCAATTGGGAATCATGATGTATTGCTAGATACCGCTCATGATTTGCTTAAATTATTTTATAATTTAAGTGGCCAACATAACTGGGAACCTAATGGGTCACACGCTTTGGAGATGTGAAGATTGTGTAAAATGGCTTTGGATGAGATCCAAAATATTAGAGAATCATTTCGAGTCGGTTTGCGATAAGATCACAGGAAAAAATAGCTCGGGGGAGTTGACCGGCCCGTACGGGCCCGTGCGGGCTTGTTGGCCTGGCAGGCCCAGGTAGGCTGCTGCGCGCTAACATACGTAGTAGCAGCACAACAATTAGCTTTCAATTGGCCAATTTACTATTCATAACTTCCATTTTCTCCTCTCATAATTTTTTGCTCTATGAAACTGATATTCTTTTGGATCTAAAAGACTCCAAAAGACAAAAAATAGACAAGAAAGAATTATTGGGAGAAGAAAAATTAAAATTTTCTCTCAAAGGAACACAACATTACTAGCATTTTGAGGTGTGATCAATCGATCTCTCTAGTGGTTTCATTCTTTTTTCTATACGTGGATATTGTTAGACATAATCATTAATTGGATTGTTGTGGTTTGCTATAACCCAACAAGGTGAGAAGTTGAAGAAAATCAAGAAATTATAAAGGTATAAATTCTGAATTTTCCTTTGTTAAATTAGTTTTAATTGGCACATGTATAATCTTTTGATTCGGATTTTGAAAATTTTTATTTTCCACTGCGTAATATGTATGTGATACATGCTCAAAACCTTTCATTGGTATTAGAGGCACCTTGTGCCCATTAAAATTAATTTTAATTTAAGGTGTAATTGGATTGCATGGTTTTGATGATATTTGGTCTTTTGATTTGTAAAATTGAAATTAATTTGCAAAATTTGTTTTACATATTTTTCTTTCTATGATCTGATCATGAGATGATTGAGGATGATTATATTGATTGAAAAATAGTTTGAATATAATTCAAATAATTAATTTCGAATTTATTACAAAATTGTTGAAAATTGCATAGTTGATGAATATGTGATGTTCTTTAGCTTAATTGTTGGATGATTGAGGATGATTATATTGATTGAAAAATGGTTTGAGTATGATTCAAATAATTAATTTCGAATTTATTACAAAATTGTTGAAAATTGCATAGTTGATGAACATGTGATGTTGTTTAGCTTAATTGTTGGGGTTGTTCATATTTTTCTTGTAATTTGATTACAAAAAAAATATTTAGACATATTGAGAATGTGTTTAAACCTCTAGAAGAATCCAATAATTAATTAAAAATTGTTTTAATTAATTTTTCATGAAAACACCAAAATGAGATTGTTTTGGGTACCCGGCAGAACTGTTTTATTTGATTTTTTTGTATGTGAATATTTCATTTTCAGCACCTTAAAATATTTTTTATATGATTAAAAATATGTTATTTTGATGTTAGATACATGCTAAAATTAATTTGCTCGAATTTAAATTTCTAAATTAATTCTAGACGGAAAATGTGTTGTCTTAAGCTTCTTATGTGTTGGTTTGTTTTTACTTAATAATTTTGGCTTGTGTAAAAGTTATTTTGATGGATTTGAGCTGACCTAAAGATAATTTGAAGTTCTAGAAATTTTGGAAATTTTTGGAAATTAAGTTGTAAGCATGAGATATTCAAAGTTAACGTGTTGATGCTTGCTAAGAGTAGTCAAGTACATTGGATGACCTGCTATGAGACGATCATATGGATTATCTATTCAAATATCAATGATAGTCTTATCATAGTAATGAGGCAAGTATCCTTAGACTTGAGGTAGTCAAAGATATCTTGGATACTGATTCTGTGCTTTGACTCCATTCCTTGTTGCCTTATAGAGGTTGCTCACAGGGTGGTGATTGGATACAACTTGAGGTATTCGAATGTAATTAGGTAGCCAACAGAGGATTCACCACTCATAATAGAGGGAGAGTATACCCGCGGCCTCTTATCTGGATCATTACTCAGGAATCTATTGCACTCTGTAGATCATTTGGTAGTGAAGGGTAGCAATATCGGTGGTTGCTACATTCTGAACACCAGAGAGTTGTATTTGGACCCAGAGTAGAAATGTTCGGAAGATGGTCTTCAGTGACATATCTAATAGAGTAATGAGTCCTAAGGACAAGATCTAATATCACTTGGGCTAAATGTGACGTAGTCAATCTAGCGGGAACTGACACATAGTCCATGCTTTGAACCGAGTGGGATATAGGATGGTGAAAGGATGAATTGCACATATTGTTGTATATAGAAATGTTTGTAGTCAAACTACTGAATTTTCGGTCAATTGGGGGTCATGATGTGTTGTTAGATACCGCTCATGACTTACTTAAATTATTGGATAATTTAAGTGGCCAACATAACCAAGAACTTAATGGGTTACACGCTTTGGAGATGTGAAGATTGAGTAAAATGGCTTTGGATAGGATACAAAATAGGAGAGAATTATTTCGAGTCAGTTCGCAATAAGATCGCGGGAAAAAATCGCTCAGAGTGTTGATGGGCCTGTACGGGCCCGTGTGGGCCTGGCAAGCCTGCCCAGCAGGCTTAGGAGGGATGCTTTGCGCAGCACGCCAATCAGATATAAATTGGCCAATTGGCTATTCATGTCTCTTCACTTTCTCCTCTCTTCAATTTTGATCTAGTTTTCTAATTTTTTTTTATCTAAAAGACTTCAAAAGACAGAAAATAGACAAGAAAAAATTTTTAGAGACAACAAGAAAATTAAATAGTTTAATTTTCCTATCAAATGAACATATACCATTGCTAGCACTTTGAGGTATGTTCAACTCATCTCCTTAGTGGTTTCATCCTCTCATCTTCGTGTGGATATTATTAAAGACAATCCAAGATTGAATTGTTGTGGTTTGCTACAATCCAACAAAGTGAAAAGTTGAAGAAAAATCAAGAAATTATAAATGTATAATTTCTGAATTTTCCTTGATTAAATTAGTTTTAATTGGAACAAGTAGAATCCTTTGATTCGGGTTTTAAAAAATTTTATTTTCCGCTGCATAATATGTATATGATACATACTCGAAACCTATCATCTATTTCATTATGAGGCGTGCCACTTGCATCATCCCCCACTATATTAGTAATGTTTCTTTAATTTTTCAGTCTTGCCTTTCTCTGTCATTTCCTTGTACCATGTAAGATAGCTCTTAAGTTTGAAGCAAGTATATCGAATGTGACCACTTCTATTATAGTAATCACAAAAATAATCTCCCTTCTCCTTCTTGAAACCTTCATCCCTCTTAGAAGACTTTCCACTCTAAAAACTATGGTTTCTTGTTGCCATTAGTGCATTGTTCTCTGCAAAATCCATTTCTATATTCACTTCCTTTTGCTTCTACACACTTATAAGTTTGCTTTGTTCACATTAGGCAATGGATCCATTACTAATATTTGGTTTCTGACCATATCAAAAACATCACTCAATTTTACCAAGAATTCTATTAATCTCTCATTTGAGTTAATATCTTCAATGGCTTTATCTATGCCACACATGCACCTTTCATAATTGCATTAGGTATTGGCTGCAAGTAATTCTGCTCATCCCACAATTTTTTAAGCCTATTAAGGTACTGATATAAAGTAGCACCCTTCTGTGTTACAGAACTTATTTCCCTTCTAATGTGAAACAAGAGTGGTCCATTACTCTCTTCATAACACTATTCCAACTCTATCTATAGATCCCTAACAGTTTTTGTAAACAAGGACTCCATAATATCTTTCGCAATTGAATTTAGTATCCATGAGATAACCATGCAATTAACCCTCATCCATTGTGAAAGATTTGGATCTCTAGTAGCCAGCTTCTCATAGGTTCCATCGACAAACCCCAATTTACCTTGGCTTCCAAAGCTATCTTCATGGATCGACTTCATGAAAGAGAGTTTTTGCCATTCAATTGATTTGAGACCAAAGACATACCTGAATGGTCTGAATTATGCAAGCATAGTAGATCTCCACTATTATACTTCATCGTCGATCAACCAACAGAGACGTGAATCTTCAATTAAAGAAATTGCAACAAGAAAACTTACAATTAATTGCACAATAAGAACTTAATCCTACTCTGATACCATGAACTGCTTAAGGATTAAAAGCTTTAACTCTTGATGAACAAGAAATGGAAGAATCAAGAAAGCATTTAGAATGTAGAGCAAGCTAAAAATAGGATGAAATGAAGCTACTAATAAATTAATTTCCATCAGTGTTTACATACAAGCTCCCTAATTAATTGCTCCAATGAGAAAGAGCCACATCATCTACTCCTAACTAATTTGCTAACTACGTAATTGCTACTGCTGAGTCAGCAAAAAAACGAACTACTATCTACTTCCTATTGCAATATACAAAGCTTGAATCAACTTGAAGCTTGAGTCACTTTGTACTGAGTTGCAAAGCTAATAAAGAGCTGAATTGCCACATGCACACGTGCAAGCTTGCTAAATTGAACCATTATGTGTACAATCACTTTTGTGCCTCTCTTTAATAGGGCAATATCCTTGTATATAGTTTTGTTTCCACCTTTTTTGTTAATATATATGATTAAGCTTAGGGATGGCAATGGGTATGATACTTGCAAAAAATGCCCTATCCAAACTTAATTATATATATCACTACTCATACCCGAACTCATCTAATTACCTTTTTACCATTAAAAGATTTAATATAAAATAAAATTCTAACTAACTAAATAATAAAAAAATTAATATATATATATATAAATGATTTAATATAAATTACAACAAAATCAAATAAAACAACAAAATAAAACATAAAATAAAATTTAACACATTTAAATTAAAATAATTCATCAAATTGTACAAAAATAACATTAAAATAATAAAATTAAATATTGTTTATTATGATAGAAAAATTATATTTCAAATCTCCAACTCCTATTACATTTGTAATTCATGAACCTATAAAAACATAAAAAATAACTAAAAAAATAACTAATTATATCATTACATTTAATAAATTGCAATTAAATAAATTATATACATATAATCGGATGGTGGGTACCCGAGAGCCTCTACCCGTATTCATCCCAAAAACCTAATAGGATTACTCATTAGGATTTAAATGGATTCAGACAGACTCTATTACCTACGAAATCTGTACCCACTTTCAATCCTAATTAAACTTAATTTCTACTATTATTAGGGAAAATTACTATTTTACTTCCTAATATTTGACATATTACACTAGTATTCTCCTGAAATTTAAAAATTATGTTATTTGCTTCCTCTATTTTATATTTGTTAAACTACGTAGTCCGTCTGTTATATTTTAAGACATTTACTATTTGTCAGAAAAACTATTATCTTTTGCTTATAGGGTACTAGTATAATAGGTCAAATTTCAGGAGGTATTAGTATAATATATCAAACTTTAGGAGGTATTGGTATAATATGTCAAACTTCAGGGGATAAAAAGTAATTTTTTTATCATTTTATCATAATCTAATGTCTTTCTAATAGAAAATCTAACGAAATGATGTATTAGTATAATGTGATAAAACATATGAAGCAAATAGTATAGTTTTTAAACCTTAGAGGGGTATTAGTGAATAATGTCAAATCTTATGAGAGAAATAGTTATTATTATTATTATTATTATTATTATTATTATTATTATTATTATTATTTATGACACACCCCTAGAAAATAATTAATTTGATAGTATAAAAATAAAATGGCAAAAATAAATAGCTCAAAGGGACATAAGGAATTTAACATGTTTCGGCTTTTATGCCTACGTTCATGACAAGACGATCAAAAAAATTTCACTAAGAAAAAATTGAGATTTTACAAGACTATTTGAAATTGGATCTCTCAAACCCTTTACACAATACACCCAAAAACTCAATACACAACCCAACTCACTTGTACCACTCTATTTTCCTTTACTCGTTGCTTTTACTTTGCTTGCTCTGTTTAAAAGCCTTATAAAGTCCTTTATTTATAGCATGAAATGCTTGGCCTCTAAGCACAAATGAGTGGTCCAAAGTGTGAAAGAGTAGGCTACCAACGTCACAAGCTTTTTCTCCAAGCAATTTGTGTGGTAATATGCATGTCTTATTTTCCATGCAAGCAATTGTTTTGGGCTTTTATCAAATGGGCTAAATTCAATACATCTAACAAATCTCCACCTCAGCTTGAATTATTGTATGTCAATCAAAATTTCTTCAATCACCCTTTTATGCCTGCAAGGGCATCTCTTAGTACTGCATATACCAATCAAGTCCAAGCAATACTGGAACTTGACTACAGGGATAAATTTCGTCATCATATTAGCTGGATTATCTGCCGTGCCAATTTTCACCACTGAAATGGTTCCCTCAGATATGACATTCCTCACGAAGTGATATCTTACAACAATGTATTTGGTTCTTTCATGGTACATTTGATTTTTTGTCAAATGAATGGCATTTTGACTGTCAAAGTGCACCATAATTGAATCTTGTCTTAATCCAAGATCATTAACAAGACTTTTTAACTATAATGCTTCCTTCACTACTTCTGTCACTACCATGTACTCCACTTTTGTCATCAACAAAGCTATTATTGCTTGCAAAAATTCTTTCCAACTAATAGCAGAACCAGAAAGAATAAAGACATAACCAGTCGAGATATTCTTGTATCCATATCACCTACATAATCTGAATCCACAAAACCAACAATATTGCCACTTCTACTACCATCCACTTTTTATGTTAATTTGACACCTGCAGTACCTCTGAGATACTATAGAATCCATTTCACGGCCTGCCAATGAGTTTTCCCATGTTGCCAATAAATCTACTTACAATACTGACAGCATGTGAAATATCTAGATGAGTGCTAGCATACATAATGCTTCCAACGGTACTAGCATAAGGAACACTAGACATATATTCCTTATCTTTATCAGTCTCTAGTGACATTTCCGATGATAACCTAAAATGGGCTACAAGTGGAGGATTAACTAGCTTACAATCCTGCATGTTGTACCGTTCAAGTACTTTTTCAATGTACTTTTGCTAGGACAAGTGTAGTTTTTCTGTACTTCAATCCCTGTGAATCTCTATCCCTAATATCTTCTTGGCAGTACCCAAATGTTTCATCTCAAACTCGCCTCTTAATTGATTCTTCAAAATGTTGATTTCCGATATGTTCTTGGTAGTAATCAACATGTCATCAACATATAACAATAGATAGATAGATAAATGAACCATCCTAGAGCTTCCTATGATATGCAAAATTATCATACTCCCTTCTTGAGTATTCGTGCTCAATCATAAAGGTGTCAAACCTTTTATACCATTGCCTCGAAGATTGCTTCAAGCCATATACTGACTTCTTCAATAGACAAACATGGTCTTCTTTTCCATGGACTTTGAAACCTTTTGGCTATTGCATATAGATTTTCTCTTCAAGTTCATAATGTAGAAAAGCTATTTTGACGTCTGGCTATTTAAGCTCCAAGTCGAACTGAGCAACTATAGCAAGCAAAACACGGATAGAGCTATGCTTCACAACTGGTGAGAATACTTTTTAAAGTCAATACCCTCTCTTTGAGTAAAGCCTTTAGCTATTAAGCGTGCTTTATATCTTGCATTATTAACCCTAGGGATTCCATCTTTCCTCTTGAAAACCTATTTGCATCCAACAATCTTCTGGCCTTTTGGTGGTTTCATAAGCTCCCAAGTTTGGTTCCTATGAAGAGACTCAGTCTATTCACTCATTGCAGTCATCCATTGAGAAGATTCCTTATAAGAAATAGCTTTTTTGTAAGAACATGGTTCCTAACCTTTAAGATTCTCTGCTACTGTTAAAGCATAATCAACTAGGTTAGCATATTCGTATTTTTTAGGAGGTTTTTTTATTATCCTCCTTACTTTGCCTATAGCAATGTCATACAGCTGTTATTCAGGAGCATCTTCTTCAATAGATTCATGTACTTCATTATTATCATATTGGATTAGAGCTTCTTCCTTTCGCACTGTCTTTATAGTTTCAACTTGTAACTCCACCTGCTTGTTAGCACCCTAATCTCTATCAACAGACTCCTTTCTCTGACATAACATAGCATACTCATCAAAGGTCACATCCTTGCTTATGAAAATCTTAGGTGACTTGGGATCAACACACCACAGCTAGTATCCTTTCACCCCAGATATATATCCTAGAAATATGCATTTTCTTTCCCTTGGCCTAAGTTTGTCTTCTTTCTCATGGCCATATACAGTACAACCAAATATTCTCAAATTAGAGTAATTAACAGAAGAACCGGACCACACCGTCTCAGGAGTTGTGAACTCTATTAGTAGTTGAAGAAGATCTATTTACTAGGTAGCAAGCCATTTGAAAAGCTTCAGCCCAAAAATCTTTTGGCAATCCAGAGTGTGAAAGCATACTACAAGCTCTTTCTAAGGGTCTTCTATTCATCTACAATTCCATTCTACTATGGTGTTATTATGATAGTGCAATGTCGAACAATTCCTTCATTCTTGCATAATCGATCAAATTCACCTGAGAAGTACTCCAGACCATTGTTTGTCCTAAAGCATTGGATCTTCTTTCCAATATGCTTCTCGAGCAAGGCTTTCCACTACTTGAAAGAGGTAAACACTTCACTCTTATGTTTCAGGAAGTAAGTCCACACCTTCATTGAACAATCAATAATGAACGTCAATAGATATTGTGAGCCACCTTTTGATGCTACTAGAAAGGGACCCCAAAGATCTGACTGAATATAATCCATCATACCCTTAGTTGTATGAACTGTCATGCTAAATTTTACCTTACACTGTTTGCCACAAACATAGTGCTCATATTTATGGCCATAGAGTAAACCTCGTTTACTCAACTCCATCAATCCTCTCTCGCTCATATACCCTAGTCGTATATGCCACAACCGAGTAGACATAATATTTGAATCGACTGAGGATGATAGATTAGCACTACCAACTATAGTGCTCCCTTAAAGATGATAAAGGTCTCTGACTATCTTTCCTTTCATCACAATAAGTGCACCTCTTGAGATCTTCAAGACTCCATCTTTAACAGAATACCAATAGCTGTGAGAATCTAAAAGACTCAAAGAAATGAGGTTCTTTTTCAATTTTGGAACATCTCGAACTTCTAACACTATCATGCATCTTGACTCTAATAGTTCCCACACCAACAATAGCAAGTGCCTTATTGGGTGACATGTGAAGAGTGCAGCTGGAGAAGAATCCACTCATCACCTGAGTTCCAAGTGGATACCACTAAAACATTTTCAGCATCATCAAAATCTACCTCTTTACTAGCAAAATTTGCTTCATTAAAGGGTTCTTGAATTGGTTTCTTCCCTTTATTCTTATGCTTTGGACAATCTATCTTGATATGTTTAGTCTCATGACATCCATAACATCTGATCTTCTTGGATCTGGACTTGCCTTTGTTATCTGACCCCTTTTCTTTTGTTTGACCTTTTACAATGAAGCCCTCATCTTGATCCTCGCCATGGCTTTCGAACAACCTACTTTTCAACTCTTTAGAGTTTAAAGCCGCCTTGACATCTTCCAATTAGAGACTTTCTCTCCCATACATTGTTGTGTCGATGAAATGATCATAAGAGGAAGGTAGTGAACATAAAAGAATGATGGCCTAGTCTTCATCTCTAATCTTCACATCAAAATTCCTCAAATCTAGAATGATTATATTGAATTCATCTAGATAATTTTGAATAGACATGCCTTCTTTCATATGGAGAGCATATAACTATTGCTTCATGTACAAGCAGTTAGTCAGAGATTTATCATGTATAGAGATTCCAATTTGAGCCAAAATCTAACAGTTGTAATCTCACCTACAACTTCTCTTAGAACCTCATCTGACAGACTCAACTGGATTGCATTATATGTTTGCTCCAAAAGATCGTCTGCGTCATCTATTGATATCGTCTTTAGTAGCTTTTCCCTTCCTTCGAGTGCCTTAAGCAATCCTTGTTGAACTAACAAGGCCCGAATTTTAATTCTTCACAAATTAAAATCATTTCTACCATTGAATATTTCTACCTTATATTTCATAGTCGATGTTGCCATCGTGAAATCTCAATCAATTAAAATCTAGGCTCTAATACCAATTTTTTGTGATCCACCCAAAAAAAATAATTAATTTGAAAGTAGAAAATAAAATGATAAAAATAAATAGCTCAAAGGGACATAAGAAATTTAACATGGTTCGACTTTTATGCCTATGTCCACGATAAGACGATCAAAGAAATTTCACTAAGAAAAATTGGAGATTTTATTAGACCACTCAAAATTGGATTTCTCAAACCTTTTACCCAATACACCAAAAACTCACCACATAACTCACTTGTACCACTTTATTTTCTTTTACTCGTTGCTTTCACTTTGCTTGCTCTGTGTAAAAGCCTTACAAAGTCCTCTATTTATAGCATGAAATTCTTGGTCTCCAAGCACAAATACTGTTCGAAGTGTGCAAGAGTAGGCTGCCAATGTCACAAGCTTTTTCTACAAGCAATTTTGTGGTAATAAGCATGTGTGATTTGCCATGCAAGCAATTGTTTTAGGCTTTTGTCAGATGGACTAAATTCAAGACATATCTAACGCTATTATTCTTATGTCATCGACTCATCGTCATCTAAAGGTTCTCATTCAATCTATGGATTTTAGGTGTGCAATAAATGGACTGAGCTGTCTCATAATCCTGAAAATGTTCCTTTCTTAATCTTACTCTCTGGAGAAATTTTATTTAAGTCTAGTGAGTCTATAAATGACATGGATACAAAGTTGACATAGTGGAAAATAATAAAAGGAAACTAGACTTGTCACCATCTTAGTTTTTCCAACTCCTTCAATCATCTAAGCTAGAAAATTATATAAATTCTAGTCTTTTATGTATATTATCTTCATAAAATTATAAAAGTTTTTTTTTGAATGTTTGATGAGCTTACAATTCTACAACTAAAATTTCACAGTATTAGCTTTTATTGATTATATCAAAGGATTGTCTCCATCAAATCTAGATATGAAACTTTGAATGCTTCAGATAATTGATGATGATGATTAGCAAGAGCTAGGAAAAAGACCAGACTTTAATGCAATTGAACTTCTGCTTGATTATTTTGTTCAAGAGATATCTTGCAAACACATTTTTGAGTTTGTATAGGCTTTTGTCAAATATATTATTTTTGAAGGAATGACTTTCACCTGTTATTGTATCATCAGTTTTTGTCCTCTTTTTCTCCCCTTTATTTTCTCATTAAAAGGAACAAAATATATGTCGTCTATGGACCTGCTTGCAAACAAGGCTAAAGAGAATCCTATAACTCCCATTTTAGAACATATGGTTGTATTTATTTTAGGAGGCATTTGGTTATTCAAAAAGAAGGGTGGGAATAGGAATCTCATTCCAATTCCTATTGTTAGTGTTTGGTTAGTAAAAAAAAAAGCAAAAGGTAATGGGAATGAGATTCCCCTATCAATGGGAATCACACATTCTACTATCTTCCTAGGGAATGAATATTTCATTCATATGGGAATCAAGTCTAACTAAATATAAATTATAATCATTTTTTAATTTCTCAATATACTCTTAATTAATACTAGAAGACATTATGAAAAATATAGGCAAAAGACACTCGTAGAATCTTGAACTATTCCATTTTCGCCATTTAGCTCCTTATCGCTTTTTTAGGTCGTTATAGCCCTTTGAACTCCTTTTTTGTTCCTCCTAGCCCCTTAGTGTATTAGACTAATGTAATATTAGACCCTTCGATGCTAACATGACAAAGGAATTGCATTCAAATGCAATTGAAAGGCATGTCGTGTTTTATGCAACTGATATATATATATATATATATATAGCAAATGTTATGTCGTTTTAATTAGCTATTTAAACCCTAAAACCTAAAGTTGAACATATTCTTCCAGTTGTGAACCCTTTTCCTCCCTCTTTCAAATACTCCTCACCATTCCCCTTCTCTTATGGTAACTACCCTATGATTGTTGCCGTACGCCGACGTTGATTAACTATTAGCTGTTCTCCTTTTCCTCTACGCGCTTCCTACTTCTCCTTTTATTTCTCATTGCATCTCTATTTTCTTCACCATTGTTGCTCCTTCTCTTTGGCTTCTCTCATTATGCCTCACCATCATCTTTAGGTTCTTATTTTTCTATTTATTCATATAAAGCTTAAATACCCTATGTTTATAATTTGGGGAAGGAGCGACACGTGGCGGAATATAATTGGTGGAAGGAGGATTTGGATGATGAAGGAAAACAACAGGGGTTCGCTCAGAAATAGAGTGTTGTTACTTAATTATGTGGACACTGGTGCTAAAATGTTCTTCAATTATTGGTCTTACTAACCATATCATTACAAGTATAATTCATGCATCTACTAATTTTTAACACATTTAGAATATTGTGGTCGCGTGTCATGACTTATAAAATAATGAAGGGGCTGGAAAGACCAAAAAAGGAGTTTAGGAGGCTATAAGGACTAAAAAATGAACTAGGGGGCTAAATAGTAAAAATGGAATAAATCAAGGGGCTATGAATGTCGTTTGCCAAAAATATACAATTTGAATAATATTAATTTATTTTTTGAATCATGATAAAATGAAAAATGTAATTATCTTAAATAAATATATTATGTATAAAATTTAAATTCAAATAATTAGAGAATATCTTTATATTTTATTTTAGAAAAAAAATTATATTATTATCTACAAAGGCCAAATTGTTAAAATGTTATGTTTGCATAAAAAATAATATGTACTTTAATTTTTCAATTAAATGAACGAACTTTTAACATTTTATCAAATTTAGATATTTCAACTAATTTGCTAGAAAGAATTACTGATGTGTATAAACTTTTCAGCAAACTTATTTTCTTTATTGAGTAAACAATTGATATATCAATACTTCAAAGGCAAAATAAAATGTCATTATTTTTATACTAAAAAAAGCAGAAAGAAATAACTCTAGAACATAGCCACCTCTAACCAATTGCTTCTTCTAGATATGGCTAGTTGCTAGATCCTTCAAACCTTGTCCAAAAGGCTTGATTCATCAGTCCAATGGGTCTATTAGGAAGTTGATATTAAGTAATTTAACCTAAATCTTCAAGAAAATAAGAGAATCTAGAGCTATCATAGATTCCTTGCCGAAAAGTTTGGACATATTAGTAATTTTTTCTACTAATATTCATTTCTTAACTACTAATATGTAATTGTCTATGGAAGAGTTGATAATCAGACCACTGACTTTCTAGTCAATTAGGGGTCATGATGTGCTACTAGATACCGCTCATTATTTGCTCGACATCATGTGATGCCAATATAACCAAGAACCTACTAGGTCACATGCATAGAAGGAATGAAGAAAATGTGAAATAAGACTTGGATTGGATCCAAGATATGAAAGCAATACATTTCAACCTAACAAGTTGATGGGCACGAAAAAGTTTCAAGGTCATGAATGTTGTGGTGCATGTCGTGTGCATGAAAGCAATTCACATTTGTGAACAAAAAGGGGCCGCGCGTCATGAGCTCGTGATAGTTGTCATATGCATGTGACACAATGTGTAGAGTGACTTACTATCACGTGCGTGATAGGTGTCATGTGCACATGACATAAGCCACTCTGTGCACTCTTTTGATTGCCTTAAGCACGTCGCGGACGTGACGCGTGTCATAAACACACTATGCTATGCTATTCTACAGAACTCACTCTGAATGAGAATCAAAATGTAGGTTTTTAAGTATCCATCTCATATTAGGATTAAAGAACAAATAAATAGCCCCTTCTTGAGTATCCTTAACAGTGCTTATAGATCACCCCCTATTATATTATAAAAAAATTCAACTTCCTATTTTAATTTGTCTTGAAAATTGTGTGCATTCCAACAATACTCTCTATTTCACTCCCTATTCTAAATCTTTTATTAATATAACTTTCTTAAAATTAATATAATTTTTGGCATAAGGCATAACCGGCCTCCTATAATTGTCCAAATTTTCCATTTCCCCCCCTTTTTTTTGTTCCATTTGGCCCCTAACAATTATTTTTGGTCCATATTGCCACTATAAAGTTGGTAAAAATGTGCATACAGCCCACTAATGCTGACAGGGCAGGAGAAAATATTTGACTTCATCAATGGTGCCATGTCAATTGTTAAGGGGCAACATGCATGTTTTTACCAACTTTACAGGGAGAAATATGGACCAAAAATCAATTGTAGGAGGCAAAATGGACTAGAAAAAATAAAGGGCAAAATGGCAAATCTGGACAATTGCAGGGGGTCAGGTATACCATATGCCTAATTTTTTATTAATACAACTTTATTGAAAGGGAGGAAATAGAAATAATAATATATTGATAAAGAACTCTTTGTTGATCTTAAGTTTGAGGAGAGATAATGTCATTGTTAAAACTATAATTAAAGAGTTTGACTTTAAGAGGCTATTATGTGACATAAAACTCTTAAATATATGTAAAAAGTGAAATGAAGAGGCTGTTGGGAATGCTCTTAGGGTTTTTTTTTTTTTTTGCTGCCTCCTAGAGAAAATAATTGTTACTCTCTCTTCCTTTTCTCTCAAATATTATTCACCATTACTAGCACCTTGGTGTTTAATAACCCTATTGCCTTTGAGGTTGTTTCTTTTAATCCTTTGCATGGATCATTATTAGAGACAATTCAGCCTTTGGATTATTATGGTTTACTACAACCCAATAAAGAAGGAAGACTTCCAAATTGAGAGATCAAGAATCAACAACAAGGTAATCATCTTCATCTCAATGGTTCGTTGTATCTGATTTTAATGTACATAAAGCAATTCTATTAGTTTTGGGTTTGATAAATTTTAAATTCCATTGTATTTATGTATGAGGTACATGCTAGAAATCCAAAACCATCCAACATCAGCTGCCACGTCAGCCATAACGACACTTCAACTACCACATCGGTACCACGTCAGCAAAAAATGTCATGTTAGATGCCACATAGATGACACATCATCAACTTAAAAAAAATTTGTTCAACATCAGCTACCACATGACAAATCTAGCAGCAGAATGATGACACGTCAATTTCACTATTGTCCGTTAAACTTTACAACATTTGCTGTAAAATCACTTAATTTTAATCATAAAAAAACAAAAAAAAATTGTTTTTCTTTCTCTTAAATAACTTCCAACTATATTTGAACATATTGTCCCCTTTTTCAAAAATCATGATTCATGGTAGCTCTAGTAATTAGGTTTTCCCTGATAGTGCTAGATTTGAGACTGAATTCTATCTTATAGCTACTAATACTGGTAAAGTGATAATTGGATCTAGGTTTGACTCGTTTTCCTTACTAATGTTGTTTTTTTCAGGTAAAGTCAGATTTTCGGTTGCTTATTCATCAAATTTAGTCGAAAGTTAATCAAATGAAATGAAAATATATTTTTCTTATGAAAAACGGTAAATGAAGTAAAGTTCAATGACCACTAGCGAAATTAATCATGATATGTCATCATTCTCCTACTGGGTCTGCCATGTGGCAGCTGATGTAGCACAATTTTTTTGAAGTTGCTAATATGGCATCTGACATGATAGTTTTTTGCTGATGTGATAGCTGACATGTCATTATAGTTGACATGACAACTAATGTTGGATTATTCCAGTGGCCACCTCAACATTCCATTTGCCAATTAAACGAAGTTGATTTTTGTCAAATTAAAGTATAGTTTAGTGAATTTTGTGCACGAAAAAAAAGTTTAGTAATTTTGTTGCATGTAAGAGAAATTTCTAGTAACTGTCAATGCAATTAAACCGATTTTTAGGTTACTTTATAAGTTTTGGTTTTCTTGGAAAAGCCTATTAAATTTAGTGCAAATAGAGTGTTCTTTATGAAATAAAGAAAATAATAAAAACTATAATAGAAATAAGTGAAGCCTAATGTATAATGGAACTTGTGGAAATAATAATTTATAATTAAAATAAGGGTAAATTACTATGACCCCTAGGCTTAGTTGAATATACTAGTTGGTCCCTCCAATTTCACAAATACATTATGAAATCCTTCAAGTTTGGTTTAATACGCTATTTAATCATTTTGTTTATTTTTTGTGTTACAAATAAACAAAATTATCAAATTTGCCATTCTTTCTTGTCTTAAAAAATACAAGAAAATTTTATTGTCATTAACTTGTTTGTCTTTTTTTAATCTATTTTTAAATTAGTAAAAGGTCAAATTTGTCAAAAAAAAATGTAGTTTTTGTATTTTCTAGTTGACCAACATAATATTCTAATTGACTAACAAAATAATCCATTCAAAAGTAACAGAGGATTTTTTTAGTTAACGATACCAAATTTGAGGAACTTCATAATATATTTTAAAAAATTGAAGGGACTAATTAGTATATTCAACCAAAGCTTAGGAGTGTTATAGTAATTTACCCTTAAAATAAAGTGAAATGTGATCCAAGAATAACATAGACTATGTTTGTTTGGAAGAGTTTTGGGTTCGAATCCTACTAAATCATCCTTGGGAAAGGATGAAGAGTTTTAATTATGACTAAACTTTGAATAAAACTAATCTTAGACTAGAAAATGGATGAGTATACATGTTTAAAAACATAAAATAAAAGTGAAATATGACTAACATTCGGTATTAATATTGCCTCCATATAAAAAGATTAACATGTCAGCAGATCTCATGCCCACTGAATCATGGTAAACAAATTACGCAAGAGATCACTTAAAATAGCTATGCCAATTATGTACTATTGGCAATCACATGCGATCCCATCCCTATAGGATCGCAAAAAAAGAGACCATGAGACCAAAAATCCCAAACCCTTCTCGTATCGTATGCAAGATTTAATAATTAACAAATAGGTAGCTTCAAAATATTAAATGTTGAAATGGCTAAAGGAGGCACGTGCGGGTAAATGTAAACAGCAAGAAATAGACATAATCCACTCCAATGAGATAGAAAGATGGCTTGGGGTAGGGGGCTTTTACATGGGGAGGCTCAATGCTTTTAATCAATAGTTACCCACAGAAAAAAAGGTAAATTTATGGTAAAATCCAATATATAGGCAGTCACCATGCAGGTTTATCTCAACTTAACTTCATTTTCTTCAACAACATACCTTCTTTCCTTTCTCTTTAACACTGGAAACCTTCCGACACCATTCTAAACTTACTCTATCTATAGGATTCGAATGCTGAGGATAAGAAATTATCATTGGTATGGTAAGCATGGATCCTGTAGCAGAAAAGGGGGAAATGGTAAACAAAAAACCCTTCAAACTAGACACTTGGGACGAGTTCACGATCAGTGTAATCGATGAAGTCATAACACCCACTAACCTATAAGATAGGTTAGGAGACGAAAGCCTAGAAGATATTACTATCGAAGATGAAGAACAGCTAAACTTTTTCACGTTGATGAAAGAGTTAAACATAACTATTAAAGAAATGAGAGAAATCCATAGAGAAATGGAGGAATGGAAGACAAAAGAAAAAGGTCAATCTTCCATACCAAATGACATAGAAAACCAAATTTCCACACCCTTAACTCACCAAAAATCCCTGAAACACCAACAGCCTTTTACGTTAAAAGACAAAATACTCGAAACTGTAAAATGCCTTCAAACCTAGTAAACCTTTATGAAACTATGAAAAGTGTCCTCAAAAAGTTACAATCCCAAACCCATGATTTTGACTATAGCCTTAGGCATACCTCGCTTCTAGCAAAACATATCCTTCAAGAACCATATCTTGATTTGAAGCTTCCTTAGCTCCCAACTTATGATGAATTGGAGAGTCTTATAGCCATATAGCCTGGTTCAGAACAACAATAGACCAATGTACAAACTAGAATTTTGTCCTATGCAAAGTCTTTCCTACTACTTTGGTAAGATTGGCACAATAATTGTATTAGGGCCTGAAACCTGGATGCATACATTCCTTTGAGTTGATAGCAGAAATGTTCAATATTAGATATTTTACCAGCCTCAAAAAGAGGAAGGTGTCTGTCTATCTATAGAAACTGTACCAACATAAATAGGAAACCCTTAGAGAATACATGGAGAGGTTTAATAATGAAGATTTTGTGATGGATGACCTAGATCACAACATTGCCACCAGAGCCTTCACAATAGGGATAACATCAAAATAGCTCTATAACTCCTTAAATCTAGACTTGCTAAGGTCCTTCATTGACCTCATACTGAGAGTTAGACAACATATAAAGTTGGAGAAAACCATGCGTGTAGATGGCAATATCCTAGAGTTAAGGATCCCTAGTATGGTTTGATTTGCTTCAGACACAAGAGAAAAGCATAAAGCTTCACCCATTACAAAAAGAAGACAGATGATATTCCCGATCCTACAAAGGAAAAAGAGACCGCCAATCAAACTATAGGGATCGCCCTATGTACCAATCCTCTGAAAGAAAGTTCACTACTCTTAGTGTGTCAAGAGGCCAAGTCTTGATGGTAGCTAAATAGACAAATGAAGAATTGTAATGGACACAAAAGCTCAATAGCAAATTTACTGATAAAAGATATTGCTCTAAATATTGCGATTTTCATCGAGACCACGACTATGAAACAGAAGATAGTTGGCAATTAAAAGAAGAAATTGAAAAGCTAATATAAAGAGGGACCTTGAAATAGTTTATCATGAATAAAGGACGATGAGAGAACAGAGATCACGACTAGAAGGAGTCTTAAGGGGTTGAAAAGAAAAGTTAAGGAGAGTCATCCTCTATGATCAATATGATCATACGAGGAATCACATAGATGGAAAGCAGATTTTAAAAGAGAAAATTCTTTGTTATTCATTATGTCTCCAAAAGAGCAGAAATCAAACTGGTCACCTTTTCCCTATCAGACAGGGAATGGGTCAAAATTGGCCATGAGGAATCATTAGTGATAGATGCCCAAATACGTAATGTGCTTGTGAAGAGGATCCTGCTAGATAATGGCCCTATAGTCAACTTAGTTTCCCTAGATATGTTTAAAACACTAGAGGGTTTGCTATAGATTTCTAGCAAATAAAAATCCCACTAGTGAGACTAGGAGGACAGCTTATGCTAGTGGAAGAGTCGGTTTGGTTAACGATCCAAATTAGATATGATGATAAATATGAAGATTTTTAAGTCAATTTCATAGTGCTAGACATTCTTGTTAGAGATGTGCTCAAAAGGCAATCGCCTTAAGCACTTAGTGTACACATTCATAAAGGCATTCTGTCATTATATTAGTATTCATTTGCATATGAATTGATATAGATCTTAAACTGATTAATGAAAATCCATGATATGAAACATAGCATGAAGGAAATCATGATGCGATTATGATAATGAGATTCCTATCATGTGTAATTATGTTTGTATCCAAATTATCCCTAGTCATAGGATTAACAAGACGGGACATTGTTGATCCGGATAGACTAGCAGATGTTATACTCCTTGATTAGATCAAACAGTAGATCTCATAAGCTGTGAGCATGAGATGTTCAATGTTAACATGTGGATGCTTGCTAAGAGTAGTCAAGTACATTGGATGACCTGCTGTGAGACAATCATATGGATTATCTATTCAAATGTCAATGATAGTCTCATCATAGCAATGGTGCATGTATC
>CATIWF010129726.1:0-15619 GCA_949630135.1 Balakata baccata
TATTATTTATTAAAAATATATTTAAAAAATAATTTTGAATATAGTAATGTATTAATTTAAATTATAAAAATTATAAGTTTTAATATTTGAAAATATAATTATGTATAAAATAGATTTAATTTATTTATTTTTCATATTTTATTGTGTATGAACTTATTAAAAATTATATTTTAATAAAATGTTACTTTGATCGGTTTAATTCTGATTCAACCCCTAACTTTTAATTCTCTATTTTTTCCAATTCGTTGATCGGTCCAGTTTTTACAACATTATTATTATTATTATTATTATTATGTAACAATAAACTCCCTCCATCTACTTCCGTCCAATAGACTCACGGTTTGATGACGTAGCTTTTCAGCATCAGTATATTTACACGTGGCAAATCCAACTCATTTAATAAATGACCTAGAGTTTAAAAAAAACAAAAAAAGAATTGGCTCTGTATTTGCAAATGACTGAAATACCCATTTAACTATAACAACAGATTTTATCCCATTTTCGCTTCTTCAGTCAGATGCGAGTTGGCCTTTCATCTTCTTTGAACAATTCGAAAACCCTATGTCGCCATTTCATTGAAGGTGGAGGTCCTCCATTCCCGACGCCGACTGGTGTTTTATGGTATGGTTTCGAAATCCCCAAAGCTTTCAGCGTGGACGGAGAAATCCCATTGTCGAAAACTCTTTTCCATTTGGTGTTTTATGGGATAGTTTCGAAATCCCATTTTCAAAAACTCTTTTTCATTTGGTACTGAATATTGGTGTTTTATGGTATAGTTTCAAGGTGAAAAGGTGGAAAGTTGAAGACTTTCAGGGGATTTGCAGACAAAAAAAGAGTTTTGTAATTGGTGGTGGGGTTCATTCCAGCGACAACACAAGCGAAGACAGAGAAAGACGGACCACTTTCTATAATGGCGACAAAAGACAGTCATGGTATTTATGCTTAAAAAATTGATAGCATCTTTGTACTTCAAAAATTTCGAAAATAGGTCTGAAATTCTAGTTTTTTTTTAATAAACAAGATCCTGTAAAAATTATTGAAAATTAACAAAACACATGTATTTTAATGTGTTTGAGTGTGGTCCTATTGTTGTAAAGGTTAGGCTTCGAATAACTTGATAAATACCGAACTGTTCAACCTCAATCCTTTAATCGAAATAATTTAGAAGCAGCACATATATATATATATATATATAAATAGAATAATAAAATAATATAAAATAAAAAATAATAATAAATATTATAAAATCGATTTTTATATTTTAAATATTTTTGCGGAAATATAATAATCTCTTTCATCAATTATTAATTATTATTGCTATTATTGCAACCTGTCAAATCATTTTATCTTATTCATAATACACAGTTCATATATATATATATTTGTCATATAAAATTTATAATGGCATTAAATCCCCGAAAGTGAGATGATTCTTAATGGTTATGTCTGTGTATGATATATGATAGGTTTTCTGTGTATGGCATTAAATTTATAATATTTATGTCTATGTATCATCGGTTAGCATGTGGAGCATAGGCATGAGAGTGACAGTGACAGTGGTGATGAGCTGGACGAGAGTGGCATTGGAGATGAGGGGCAGGCTAGTGGTAAGGGTGATAAGGCCGACTATATTAGCAGTATGGATCATGGGGATATTGGTGAAGATGGGCAAGGTACCAGTCAAGTTATATTTCATGATACATTATATGTGTTACATTAATTTTTACTTCAAGCACCTTTATGTTAAGTTCTATGATATTATAAGTACAATTTGGTTACATTGTTTTATATTATAAGTATATTTGTGTTGCATGTTAATGTATTTACTGTTTCAATTTGTAGGTCATGAATATGAGCAAGGAAACACTAAAGATACAGAAGTGGTGGAAATAATACTGATGAGAGTGATAGTGAGGATTGTACTGAGGAATATGGTTTTAGAGAAGTTGAGTTTGATAAGAGTGACGAAGGAAATGAAGATGATACAAGTATGAATGAAAGAAGATGCTTCGATTGAAATTAGAAAACAAGGGTGTAAATAATGTCATATATGATTCAAACTATGACATTGTGGATAATGATGAAGACCTGCAACATGAGTTAAGGGCAACTGGACAGTTAAACGAGGAAGGTGACTTAGCTAATATTGAGGTGGGTGGTATTAGGAAGAACAAAGGTGGCAGGCCTAGGTTCGTGGTCCTGAAGTCGTCGCTGGGATTGAATCTTCAATGGTTTTTGAAATTGGAAATGAAGGTGAATCTGATTATGGAGCAGGTAGTGATGAGATAATATCAGATTCAGACATAGAAGGTGAAGCTCCCTATCCAAATAAGAAGAAAAATGTTCATTTTCCAAGATTTAATGCTCAAGATTTAGATAATCCCAAATGGAAATGTGGAATGACATTTATAGATAAAAATCAGTTTAAGGAAGCTTGTAAGAGGTAGGGGATAAGACACAAGTATTGAACAACAATTCATTAGAGTAGAGCTAGTTTTAAGTGCACAGCCAAGTGTGACATTTTATTGAACAATCTCAGTGAATGTTTCAATAAATACATAATGGCTGCTAGGGAAAAGCCTATTCTAACTATGTTTGAAATGATAAGAACTCAACTGATGAAGAGGATTCTCGCTAAGAATCGGATGGCTAGGAAATGGAAAGGTCTTTTTTCCCTAAATTGCAAGATAAGCTTGAAAAGATCAAGAAGATCTCTTTCAATTTAACAGTTGAACCTTCAGGGGGACCAAGAATCCAAGTAGCCGGTTTTGATGGGCAATATGTTATTGATTTGGAGAAAAAGACATGCACTTGTAGAAGATGGCAGCTTACAACTCTACCATGTATTCATGCATGTGCTGCCATTATGGAGAGCCATCAACAGCCTGAACAATATGCTGATGAGTGTTGCACGGTTTGTACATATAGAAGAGTGTACAACCATATTATTAACCTTGTGAGTGGACCTGGCTTATGGGATCCACATCCCCACCCCCCTGGCATTTTTACCCCACAATCACCTGTTGAGATTAGAAAGAAGCGAGGAAGGAAGCAAAAAGCAAGGAGAAAAGAAGCTGATGAGTCGAAAAAAAATAAAAATGTGCAGAAGATATCAAGGAAGGGTGTATTTAATATGACTTGCAGTGTGTGCAAATCAACTGAACATAATAAGAGATTCCATGGAGCTGGTCAAGGGACTTCATGTCATCATGTAAGTGTATTATTAACAATATATACTTAATTATAAATAGATGATGGATGTGACTATACATACTTTGGTTAATCACAGGCAAATGTTGGTGATACAAGAATAGGAGCACAACAACCACATTTCCAACAACCATTAGATGAATGATGGATGTGAGTATATTTATAGTTGCTGTCACCTTAATTGTATGTATGTTTATATATGTATGTTTATTTATGCATATTTATAGTTGTTAGCTTAAAAGGATCTATAATTAATTGATGCATATTCCATTTCCATGAGAAGTGCATTTGACATATTGTTTTGTTTTGTTTTATGGCAGTGTATTTGTTTTGTTTAAATTGTGTATTACAGTTAACATCCATACTGATAGGTTGGATTGTGTACTGCCAATTTGGTAATTAAGTTTTGGTCCTAGTTGGAATAAAACTCCTATCCTATGTTGAGCAGGACTGAGAATTTTGGAACTTTAAACCTACCTAAGATTCACTTATTTAGTTCTTTTCTTTTGGTATAGATTTCCAATTACTTTAAACTGGTTTGAAACTGTCAGCTTTGGTTTATAATGGTTTTGATTTGATAATCACTGGAGTGAAACTATTGTGTGTGCATAAGGATTTCAAATTTCAAACTGGCAGATTTGGTCGGTGTTTTTCATGTTTTGTGGCCTGAATTAGCATTATCACAATGCATATTTTTTTCTTGAATAAGAATGAAATATTTTAAAGTGAATTATACTTTTTTGTATAATAAATTATGCTGAAATACAAGTTGACAATCCATAAAACCTGGCAATTAACACCACAATTGGGCATAAGTTTTCGATCACATACCAATAGTATATTATTCTTGTCGAATAATAATGCATTTTTTTTGGGCAATCTAATTCTTTATACCAAAAAATGTGTCACTATAGTTCTTTGTGTATGTTCATGGTACATCTCAAGCTGTCCAGAATGATCATATGGGTACACCAGTCAATGAAGCTCATCATAACCTATCAACATAGGCAAGTCAAGCAACGAGACATATGGAGATTGCAACACAAAGGACATTTAGTTCAATTGATGGCTTTGCAGTAAGAAACCTCAACCAATTTTGACTTGGTTTAATTAATTGGTATTTCTTTAATCTGTTGTATTTGCTTGATAATCATAGGGTGCAAGCTGGATTGATCAAGCATTTCCCACTCAACTCAAACTTCCAGTCATCAAGAGAATGTATCTGCCACACATGACCACGTACAAAGGACCCACATGAGGAGTAGAAAAATTAACAAAAGCAGTGTTGAAAAAGTTGATGAAATAGGACTTTTTGTTGTTATACAATGCAATGTGTTTTTTGTTGCTTAGAAATGCATGTAATGAATTTTTGATGTAGTGACTTAACTTTCCGATTTAATTTTGCACTGTTAGCTGCAATTAGAATCATACTGCACTCCTAGTGCTACTTAGTGCAGTCCCTTAAACTTCAATATTTTGTACTGATGTAAGGTGCTGTATTTTGAATGTATGAATATGAAATTATGAAATTGCAATTTCTGAAATTAGAAATTGTTTTGTGGTTGATACAAATTATACAAGTTGACAGTTCATGAAATTATGAAAGTGCAGTCCCTTAAATTTTTTGTGTGTGTGTGTTTCATACAGGTTCCCTAAATTATACTCAAAATTACATGTGTTTGCTACAGTTTTTTAGCTTATAGTTTTGCAGAATTTTTTACATGTTATCTTCTGTTTATCATGTAAAACCATGGTGCTGAAATTATAGACATATTTCATTCATGGTACTCAATAAAAACAATTCATTTCACTTGTGGCATTTAAATAATAGAAGTCATTGCATAAAAGGTACTCATACTACGGTTTCATTTCATAAAATGTACTCATGATATGTTCAATGCAAAACATATATATTCTTAGGTCTGCATAAGTTGTTTCTTGCAAAAACAATTACCATTCCAACATAGAGGCCATGAGAACTAAAATATCAAACATACATACGACAACTACATCCCTAGCACAAAATACCCAAACTTCATATGGGACCAAACCATTTGCCAGCAACAATTGCTGCTGTGATAACCATGAAAGTAGACACAATAAACTTGATCAACTGCTGATAATTTTGCATCATCACATTTAAATTCCTCTCTTTCTCAAGCAGCACCTCAAGCTTATTCTTCAAAACCTTTAATTCATCTTCCATCTTAATGAAGTCACAAGTACTCGAGTGGTGAAGCATGAATTTCATACGAAATAACTCAAAGCTCAAGGAAATCTATCTTCTCCTCAAAGACAGCAACATGTGGTTAATATGTGGACTATACGGTTCATCATGCCATTTAAAAAAGGAGCATTGATTTTCCTATATTGTTAAAAAAGCCATTCAATATAGAATCCATAAAAATTTTTCAAACCAAGAAAAACATCAACAAAGAAGCGTACCTAAGCATTACCGCACCTAAAAAACCTTCTTCCAGAGTTCGTTTCCATCCACGACAGCCACATTTTAGCTCGCACTCCACAAATATATTTCACATTATGATTCACTTCAATGCCATCATAGACTTACTAGAATCGTTTTCTCTTTCCATCTACCTACTTTTGAAGAAGAAGAAGAAGAAGAAGAAGATGGCTACCAGATTAGGGTTTCAAAATGTTAAATATTATTTGAGAAGAGAGACATAATTTTAGGGGTAATGAAGTGGAATTTTTATTAAATGAGTTGAATTCACCACGTGGAGAAAACATGCTGACATGGAAAAGCCACGTCATCAAACCATGAGTCTATTGGACGAAAGTAGATGGAGGGTTTATTGTTACATAATAATACTTAAAGGGATTTAGTACAAATTAAATTTTAAGTACTGAATTGTTACGGATCACATACTTAAAGTAAAATCAGTGAAAAGGTTAAACATGCCTAAATTATTACAACGGTTCAAAACCAATAATCAATAAATCCAATATAATCTTTATTAAAGTCTATCTATCCCATGACATTTAAAATAAATAAAAAATGCATGAGTACTTTGATGATCTCCAACAAGCATTGGTCTTCCTCAGCTATCAATTTCCTCTATAGCTCTAAACTTACATGCAGAAAAATTTATACGATAGTACAAACAATCATAAAAATTCTAGTATTCATAAACACATAGTATAAGACATACATATAATCAACATTTCCAAGGTACATATTCATATAAATCTCAACTCATATCATTAGCATGTGATCATGCTAAACTACTCATTAATACAAGGAAGCGTACTTGTAAATGGAAGCCACATTATATATTTTACAATACCAAGAGACATATTACATTTGATTTACACATGTATCATCTATATTTAGTTGTGATCATATACATGAATAACATGATTCTTACCTTGTTTCACAATATATTATAATTTAATCGTCCAATTACTCGATAATTGGACTATTTAGATATATGTTATAAATATGAGATCTCCCATAGTTTAAACCACTATATTCACTTATCTATATCTATCTATAATTGAGTGTATTTATCTATAATTGTGCTCGTCCGAGCTTCCACCTTAACTGGATAAAATAATATAATTACTAGAAAAAGGGACAAGAGCACTCCCAAAGCTTAACTCACATTATCCAATAAATTTAAATCACGTATAACAATCTACGGTATAATAATAAAAATACTGAATGACATTAGCAATAGGCAATCGAGTCTTTTCTATATGAACATGTTCTTTCATAATATTCCCATTTCTTTCATGCTCAATTGTAACCATTATCATGTGTATTCATGTTTAGCAATATAATTTCATCAAAATTGGGCAAAACAACATTTCATGTTGAATGTCTCGTGCACGTGCATGTCAATGTGATACGTCTATGCTGGGTGTGTGGCACATATGTGTTGCGTGGCATGGTACGCAGCATGTCCGTGCTGTGGCATATCAATGTGTGTGTGACCCTCGTCGTGCCTGAGTTGGGCATGTGTTGCCCCGCCCATCACTTATGTGATGAGGCGGATCTACTTTTAAAGGAGTTGAGTCATTGGACTCCACTATTTTTTAAAAAATTATTATTATAGTTACAATATAATAAAATGTATCTCATTATTTATTTTTAACAAATGAACATCATTAAAATTAAATACTATGTATAGGAATTTCACTACACAAAAATTCTGAATCTACCAATAGTGATAGCCGGGGCGAATCACAAAATCTCTTTCTTTTATAGATTATCTTAACTTTTAACATTCTCTTTCCTCCATTATTTTTCTTGATACTCTTCCCATTTTTCTCTCATTTTTCCCTCTCCTAGCCTTCAATGGCTTAAAAAAAATATTTTAGCAGAATATAAAATAATTTTATGAATAAGTTCATCATAATAATAATAATTCAATACATCTTCATTTCTTTTTAGAGCTGACATTGGTTGATAAATATGAAAATCTAAAAGCAAATCTTTAGTTATCTACACCATATATAATAGGTGATATGCATTGGATTAATAATTGAGTTGTTTATCCGTCTAAATTAGGAAATATTTCTTAGTTTGGTGTTGTTAATGAAATTATTTATATTGTTGGTATAGTTTTTAACAAAATTCCTAGTGTGGTGTGATTTGGAATGTATTTTCCAGTTTAAGATAGTTTCGGTGACGTGGCGAGGAAAGAGAGTCTATGCGCCACTCAAAGTGGGCACCAAATAGTGTCCATCAGTATGCCACTTGAAGTGGCACACTGAACTATATAATTTTTTTTTAAATTATTTATTATGCATTTTTTTCTTGCATGTGTTTATTAATTTTTAGATTGTACCCTAGGTATAATATTATTGTTTAAAAATTAATAATAATTAATTTTTTTGTTAATAATAATAATTAATTTTGTAGAAAAAATTATAGATAAATAATAATTTGACATTTGATTGTAGATAAGATTTATTATATAAAAAGTTTATTGTAACATAATTAAATTTTTAATTAATTATTATGTACCAAAAAATTATTAGCTACTATTTAACCAATAAATAAAATTTATAAATTAAATTAAGAATTTGAGATAATTAATTAAAATATTAATTAATACAAATAATATTTATTTAGATTTGATATGATAATTTCTCACAAATAAATGATAAAATATTAAGAGAATATTTTTTTGGTTTAGTGATGAAAAATATACAAAATTATTTTTTGATAATAATAATAATAATAATAATAATAATAATAATAATAATAATAATAATAATTGTTTTAGCAGAGGGGGTAGAGCCTAGCACCATGTGGAAGTAGTTATTGAGCAGTGCGTCGCTTGAACTGGCGCACTGCTTTGTGCGCTACCAAAGCGGTACGCCAATTCAAGTGGCATACCAGCACAATTTTGTATACCAAATCAGGAATTTTTTTAAAAACCACAAAAAATATGGAAATAGTTTTCTAAATTACACTAAACTAAACAAATATTCCAATGAATTAGTGTATTGTCTTGTGAGTGTAAAGGATGCTATTTGACGCAATTGCTTTACATAGCAATAGATTGTATATAATCATATACACAAGTTATTGAAAGTTTAGTGGTACATATAATCATAAAAATTCTTATATGGAAAACACATATAAACATGACATTCAATCATCATTACCTTAGTACATAATCATATACATTTCAAATCAATTACATGTGATCCTATCCAGTAAGTCATGATTAAAACAAGATGGCGTACCTGGTAAGTAGAAGCCAAATCCTATCACATTGTGAAGCATGTCAACTGGTTCATAACCTAATTATTGTATCTGTATCATATCATATTCTCATTAACTATTTTCCACCCAATTACTCAATACCTAGACTACTAGATATGAGTTGTGAATAGAAGCACTCTCCAAACTTGAGCCTCCTTATTCACCTAACTGTAACTGTCTATAACTGTGATCAGGTCAATTGCACTTTCAGAGCTTAAGCTAACTTAACTGACAAAAATAAATAATTGCTAGCAAGGGGGACAAGGGTTCTCTCTATGCTTGGGCCACCTTGTCCATGAGTCAAAGACACTCTCAAAGCTTGGGCCACCTTGCCCATGACGTGTGGGAGAAAACTATGCTACTATAAGAACCTTAAATGACATTTCATCTATTCTATAGCTAGTCTAATACGAGTAACTAGACATATTAATTCTATTTTGTATATATTATGTTTCTGTTCCATATTTCTATATCTATTCTATAGTGTTCATATCATGAGTAACATGAGCATCATTCACAGATCACATTGATTGAGCCATGTACTATAATTATGTCATATAAAATACAACATCACTTCCATTATCATGTATAATCATAATCATTTTCTCGTATGTATTTGTTACTCAATCCATTGCTATGCATAATTTATATGCCTTAATTCTTGTCAAACATAACATTTTATTATGTACTTAATATTACCTTTGATTGCTTTCAAATTCATCAATAATCATGTACATAGATGCCAAATATATATGCTTTTATCATATCAAAATTTCATGTCTCAATTAATGTCAAACTTAGACATTTAATCATGAATGATATTTATGTATCTCATTTTAAATTCTCATAGACATAACATTTATAAAGAAAATCACATGATATTTATCCCATATTTGTCATGTAAAAAGGCATCAAAATAATCATGTAGCATATATATATATATATATATATTAGGATGTATAATTTATTCAAATTTTATTATGTGATAAATCTAAATCATATATTAATATATGATTTGGTAAACTAATTTAAGTGCAATCTATTACAAGATAATCTAATGTATAATCAGTCTATTTTTATTAATTATTTATTTGTTATAAAATAGTTGTAAAATATTAAACCATATATAATTTATTTTTCAATTTCTTATTAACTGTTGAAACTTATTTTTAACCACATTAGTTTTCTGTTAATTAAATTAATTCAACTACAACTACAACCGATTTATATATAGTTTAATTTCTTAGTAACTACATGTATTCTTTTCTTTAACCATATTATTAGAGGATTGATAAAAAAAAATACATAAACAAGTGCATTAAATTAATCAAACAATATAATTAAAGTTTTTAATTATTTTTATGCTAATTTAGTATTATAATGTACTTTTTATTATTTAAAAAATATAATCCATATAAAATTTAAAATATTTAAAAAAATAATTAAAATTTCTATTGTAATTTTTATAATATGACTTGACATTAAGTGAATTAAAAGTGAAATTTGTAAGACTTACTATCATTATTAAGTAAAAATAAAAAATATATAAAATTAAATTACAGATCGAATTTAATCTGCAATTATGGTTTGAATTGTATTTTTTTTTATATTCTCAAATTAGATTGAATTGAAAAATTTTCAATTACAAATTATGAATTGAATTGAATTATATCTAACCTACATCAATCCGATTAGCAAACAACCGTAATTTTTACAATGGAATTGAGCAAACAAGATAATTCCCCAACCACTCTCTCCCGGTATAAATACGAGATAGCGCACGCTTATCATAACTCGCGGCCTTTCTTCTCAACCCCCAGGGCACCTCCACTCCACACATTCGATTGTCATTACCAAAATAGCCGGTATTTTCTTTTTTTTTTTTTTTTCCTCAATTTGTTGGAAATTTTGAATTAAATTGAACTTTAAATTTCGGTTAAAAATAAATATTTTAAAAAACTTTAATTTAATTAAAATATATAATTATATTTTACATAATATGTAAATATATTTTATATTATTAATATTGAATATTTATCCATAATTATTATACATCATATTTAGTAATTTTTATGGATGATATTTATTTGTCAAAATTATTTTATAATTTTTAGAATAAAATAGAAAATAAAATAATAAAATAAACATTTTATAATTGATTTTTCCAAATTTGCAAACAAAGCAAAAAAAATTTTTTTAGATCTGGTTCATAATTTTTTTCGACGAATATTATTAATTTATATAGGTAGTGTATACTTGCATTGATTTAATTCATGAAAAGAATGATTAACTAATTCAAAGCAAGTATTTTTCATTTTATACCATTATTGTCTTATATATATAGAATTTCAGGAGGATATCGCAAGGGGAAAATGGAAAAATTGGAGGCAAAGGTTAGGTGAAATAATGGAAGAAGTGAAAAGCATGGGCATGAAAATGGAAAAACTGGATGCAAGGCTAGGTGAAATGATGGCAGAAGTGAAAAGCATGCGCATGAAAATGGAAAAATTGAAAGTAGCAGTGATAAGCAAGAAGTTGCAGTTATTGAGAACAAGAAGAAGAAGCAGAAGAAGAAAATAGAAAAAATGGAGGCAAGGCTATGTGAAATGAAGGCAGAAGAGAAAAGCAAACGCATGAAAATGGAAGAATTAAAGAAAAGTAGCAATGATGAGCAGCAAGTTGGAATTGTTGATCAGGAACTGAACTGAATCCAAACAATTTCTAAGTAAAGTGTTTGATATATGTTTCAGTCGGAAAGTCTAGGGAATGGTGAGACCTAATTTAAAGATATATTAGTCTATTTTTATCATTGGGAAAAATTTAAACAGATACTTAATATTCTTGAAATATATTGATTTTATATGTCAGTTAGGTTGTCTTTAAATCAGTTTTATTTACTGGAAATTTGAGACTCTCAAACATTGGAGAATATATTAGATGGTAGGGATGAATTGATTTTGCTTGGTTTATTGAAAGGATTGAAAGTTATCATTTCAAGTGTTGGAACTGCCATGAATTTTAATTGTATACAGTATTCATCTTTACCTTGTTGAAGCATCTATAATGTGAAATAACTCATTTAATCTTTTATGCAATATTCCATTTTAACACGACATCCACTAGGTTTATGAAGAGCTGACAGCTGACAGAATTTAGTTTTTGTTATGCGTCTTATCTCAATTTAGGCTATCCAGTGGTTAATGGTGCATTTTTTTTATCCACCGACTCCATTGGAAAAGGAATTCTGCACAAGTGCTCTTTATTGAGGTTGACTCAGAATGTTATTCAATTTAATTGCTCGATGTGCTTTTCAAGTTTTCCTGTGGGAATATGACTGACCTTGTTCTTTTGATGTGTACAAGGTAAGTGATTTTTATTATTTTAAGTTAGATGGCTTATGTGGTACATCTGGTGTAAATTATACTGGCTGCTTTAGGATCATTGGATTATCAACTTTTAATCTCAACCCTTCATTATTAACAGATGAGATTAAAAGTTTATAATCCAATAGTTTTAAGGTACCTGGTGTAAATTACACTGGGTACACCATAAAATTACTCTTTTAAGTTATTTCTGGATAGAACCTTTTTGCTAGTATTTTGGGCATGGTACTTCAATCTTATTCCCGTATTTCTGGATTCATTATATTTATTGTTATTATCTGTAGTATATTTTGCTCATTTACCTAATTCTGTCTTTTTTTATTTCATTAAAGTTTTGATGAATGTAGAGGAAATTATATTAATTCTGAAAACATATTTGTGCATTTTCTCGTTATGTTTTGTCTATTTAAATTAAAAACGTTATAGAACAAATTATGATTGGCTGTGTTTATATCTTAGGACTTGTTTCCATGTATTATTTTGCTTTGTGTTTTCCTTGCATTATTCTATCTTTGCTGCACAAGTCTCAGGGTAATGTGCAACGGAACTCCATTTTAGAAGTGATAGTATCTCTTGAGCTTTTTTGGCTGTCACTTGTTTTACAGCTTATCTTAATTTGAAAGTGGGGCTTAAAGAGATCAGTCATGGCGATGGGAAGTGTATGCTTTTGGATTTATTGCAACACTTGTGATCTTGGATTCCGTTAGTCTCAGGAACAATGATTATCAGATATGGCTCTTCTGCTAGCCTACTCTGGTCTATTTGTTCTTTTATGTATCAAATGTGCAAGTTATAGATATTTCTCATCACAAAAACCACCAAGTTCGTAAAAAAATTTATTTTGTTCGATGTCATATGCTTGAAATCTACTTACACGCTGCAAATTTTTTACATCTGCTTATAATATGATAAGCCAAGGCAGACTTTAATGATAGATATTGATATTGTGTTTAATCCCGGTGGCTATTATGCAAAGCTCAGTGTTGTGAGAGACAAACCCAATGCTAGACTTGGGACAACAGCAAACCATCTTGGAAGATTTGCAAGGGACTGCTAAAACAAAGATGTCGCTTAAAGGGTACAGGTTGCTGTGTGGAGGAAACCTCACTAATAATTTTCACTGCATCAAAAAGTCAAGGACAAGGAATTCTCCCTCGTTTTCTACTGAATCAATGTGGTATGGTGAGTTTGCTTATTCTCTCATCAAATTGGGCCTAACTTAGGTCATAATTTATAATGTCTGTTTGATGAAACATATTTCTATTTTGGCAATCATACAAGGAAATATAATCTGTTGTTATCATCCTAGAAACTTCTCCTGAAAATGCCATCTTTTTGACTTTTTTTTTATCATTTCACTGAGGTAGCCTTCTGCATCTTCAATATCTTCTCATCATTAGAAATTATGGAAGTCCAACCTTTTCTTATCCCTTAGCCACAACCTCCCTAAAAAGGCTGGCCAACAAAACTAATCTAGTTGGCCACCCCCTTTGGAAACTAGATGGATGCTATGGGGGCTTCCTAAAATTGCCATGTGGGTGATGCTACTTGTTAAACTTGTAGTTCCTTATACTCATCCCCTGTGAATAAAATCTCAAATTGAAAAAGTTGCAACAACTCAGTATAGTGTCTTAATGTTAAACATTAAACACAGTGCCTGTTTTCTTTATTTCTCCTTTTTTCTTCTATCATAAGATAGGATGGTGCATGAATGTTCTTCTCATAATGTGTAATTGACAGAAAGTTTGGGATTTAATGACTTTCTGATAATTTTGGAGTTGGAGTGAAAATTTTCCCCTCTATTTCTCCACGTATGAAATGTTTTATATAGAGTAAGAGGTCAAATAGCTCCGTGGGAATAGCTTTTTTTATGTGAATGTTCACAACAAATATGCTTTCTTTCCCAGAATCGCTACACTACATATTTTCTAGAGGTTTAGTACTGTTGTTCAAGACTTTGGGATGCATAGAAGTAAAGCAGATCACTCTATATTTTATTGTTGTACAACTCATGACAAATATATTTATCTAGTGATATATGTGAATAATATTGCTATAACAAGTGATGATTATGAATGATTTATCCAACTCAAGCAACATCTCTGCAATCATTTTTAGACGAAAGACTTGGAAAAATTGAAATATTTTTTGGACATTGAAGTAGCACAATTAAATACAGGTATTGCTATTTCACAGCGAAAATATGTCTTATATATTATGAAAGAGATATGAATGTTGAATTACAAACCTGCGAAAACTCCTATGGACCCAAGTGTTAAACTTGTTCCTGGACAGGGGGAGCCACTAAAAGATCTTGGATAATATCGAAGATTGGTGGAAAAACTCAATTATCTCACCATAACTCGATCAAATATTTCTTTTTGCAGTAAGTGTGGTCACTCAGTTTCTTCAAGCCCCTTGTAATTGCCATTAGGATGCAATAATACATATCCTTCGATATATCAAAGGATCTCCAGGACAAAGTTTATTGTATGAAGACAGAGGATATACACAGATTATTGTGTATTCATATGCAAATTGGGCTGATTCTCCTTTAGACAGACGATTCATTTCAGACTATGTCTTGATTGGATGAAATCTAATATCATGAAAGAGTAAAAAGCAAGATGTTGTAGCAAGATCAAGTGCTGAAGCAAAATATCGAGTCATGATCTTAATTACTTGTGAACTTATGAAATGCTGTATTTAGAGTAAGAAGTCAAATAGGTATGTGGGAATAGCTTATTTTATGTGAATGTTCACAATAACTTGTCAAATATGCTTCCTTTCCCAGAATTGCTACACTACATATTTTCTACAGAGGTAAATGGAATTAAGTCTATCAGAATAATGTCAAGACTACAATATTGATATCTTTTTATGATAAAAAAGGGGAATTGCAAAAGTTTTGGTTCTCCTTATTGAACTCTAATTGTATAGTAGAGAAAGTCCTAGGAGAACATTAATTGTTTCATCACCATTTTTGCTCTTGATGCTTCGACAGGCATACATGTACCACGGATGTAAATTGGTGTCATCCCTCTTGCAAAAATGAGGCGTCCGCATCTATCACATATCTGAAGGCTCTCTTGAAAAATGACCAAGAAGGCTGAATATGGCCTGCAAGGATTAGAGATAGAAATTGCAGTTGCTGCAGCAGTGGAGAGTCTGGAGACTATTGTTTATGGAGAAGAAGAGTTGTTTATTATGGAACCATACCTCTATCTCTCGTTGAAGGTAAAATATTGAAATATAGTCCCAGCACAGGCCTTTTTTCTACAATTTG
>CATIWF010129727.1:0-20301 GCA_949630135.1 Balakata baccata
TCTCTAGTGAGTTGGTTGAAAAATGGCATCCCAAGTGTACAATCTGCAATTTAATCGCTCCGATTTGTTAAAATTGATTTGTTAATTGAAAGATTGTAGTTAAACTGAATTTATTGGAAAGAATTTTCGAATTCAAAATCCCTTAAACACATATTTAGAATAAAAAATTTTAAATGTGGCTAAGATTCAAATAAAATTAGTATCACAGGTATAACTTATGAAAAAAAATATTAATTTCGTTGACTAAAGCATTCTATTTTTGTTATTGTTATCCTCTATAGAAACTTTTTTTTTTTCCCTAAAATTTTCTTTTTGACCGAGAAACTTTTTTTTTTTGAAATCAACCGAGAAAATTTTTATTTATAGACTAAAGTATGATGATAAAAATAAGTCATGCATGATGATATTGGACATTTTCTCTCGGCAAATTATACCCTAAACTCGAGTATATGATGTTTTATGGATCTAGGGCCCAGGTTACACATGTAAAGATGTTTGAATTTTTTGGAATTAATGACAGATAACTCCCTTTTGTTTTTTTTTTTCTCCCTATCATGCTTATTGGCGTGATTTTTTGTTGTTTGGACTTTGTTTATTATTTGTTTTTCATTTTATCGATTCTCCTTCTTTTCTAATGCGATTTTGGCTTTTAGTATTGCGATTTTTTATTTTGGCACGATAAAGTGAGAATTTTAGGTATTGTGATTTGTGACATTTTGTTGGTGTTGCGATTTCCTAACATACAATTTTATAACATATGAATATTTGTAAATAGAGTAATGAAACTTTCATTTTTTTTATAATGAAAATTAATGAACCAACATTTTATAAAAAATGAACATCTATCGATAAAGTAACGAATCTCATTAATAAGATGAAGCTATAGCTTATATATAATAAATGTACAGTTAACAAATGAATCTTTATTAATAAAGTAATGAACCATTACTTTATTAATAACATGTGAACTTTTGTGAATAAAGTAATGAAACCTTCATTTAATTGCTAATGAATCTTTAATACAGTACTAATGAACCAACAATTTATAAAAAATGAATATCTTTCAATAAAGTAATGAACCTCATTAATAAGATGAAGTTATAGTTTATATGTAATGAACATATAGTTAACAAATGAATATTTATTAATAAAATAATGAACCATTACTTTATTAATAACATATGAACCTTTGTGAGTAGAGTAACGAAACATTCACTTAATTGCTAATGAACCTTTAATACAGTACTAATGAACCAACAATTTGTAAAAAATGAATCTCTTTCGATAAGGTAATGAACCTAATTTTTTTAAAAAAAAAACTAGCGTGTTTTTTGGGCTTCGCACGTGTGTGGACTCTTTGGTTCATAATACTCAATGGACCTAGGTACAGGATATAAGAATTGTTTTCTCTGCTATCCTTTTTTGTCTTTCTCATGAACAATCGATCTAAATTTCACAAATTATGTTTTGGATTTTGATTCATATAGCATTATAAATCAAAAGCTAATTGCATGTGTAAAAAACGATGACAATTTTATACATAAAATAAATTTATACGCTATCAAACGACAGTGACAATTTTCTAAATATTTATCATTAGATTATTGAGAAAAATTAATTAGTTTATTAAGAAATATTCATTAGAAATAAAGTAAATATTCATTATTTTATAACTACTAGTTTATTAGCTATAAATTATAATATTTTGGATTAAAAAATAATTAAAGAAAATAATATAATATCTATTAAATTATATACACAATCCATATTTTTCAATAAAATTCAATGCATTCATACCTATAAATAAAAAATAATCTATTAAATTAAATATAAAAAAAAATGAAATGAATTTTTACTAATAAACTAATAAATCTTTAACTTTATTAATAGACTAATGAATTTTTACTTTATCCTAATAAACTTACAGTCTTATAACAAATGAACACGTCTCAATAAAGTAATGAAATTTTACTTTTTTGCTAATAAATATTTTACTTTATTACTAATGAACTTATAGTTTATAACAAATGAATCTATAGTTTATAAACTATAGTTTACTGATAATGAACATATAGTTTATAAGAAATGAATTTTTATTAATAAACCAATAAATATTTATTTTATTTGTAATGAACCTATAATTTTATAACAAATGAACATTTTTCAATAAACTAATGAATATACTTATAACGGATAATGAATATTTACAAAATTGTCACCGTGTATTAATAGTTGTATAAGTTTATTTTATTTACAAAATTATTACTACCTTTTATATTTCTGATGGACCATTGATCCATAATATTATATAGACTAGAATCCATGGTATAATAATTATCTAAATTTGTAGCAGAGTTGGATTAGGCTTCAACACCATAATAAATTTACAGGCCCAGCTCCAACTCGTTCAATAATTGTCTAAAGTTTAATCTTTGAGATTGTTATAGAGGAAATTTCATAGTTTACTGAAATTTTTATGTTTTTTTCACTTCTAACCCTAGTTTTCTATTTTTTTATTTGCATCAAAAATTATTTCATTTGTACTAATTTTTTTGAACTCAATTCACTGTTGCACTTATCCAACTAGCTTCCATGCCTACATCACAACAACATTATCACCACTAAGAAGCTCACCCATATCGATAAGCATAACTGCAAGTTCCCTGGCATTAACACTTGGCTTCTCTTGGTCTGGTCAAATGAGTTGTTGAAGTATGTTGATTTGGTGTCTAAGAAGTTTAGAATCAAACACTAAAAATTTTTCTTTTATCGCATGGTGCTGCTGTTAAGGTTTTGATATTGGCTTCTTTTTCATCATCTTCTTTAATTATGTTTGCTTTCTTGTGATTTTTTTTTTGTTTGGGATGGAAACGAGATCGAAAGAGGCAGTTATTAGGATGATGATGATGATAATGCGATTGTGATGTGTTTGTGATTATTATGATGATATTTGAGTCTATATATCTTCTTATTATTATTATTTTTATGAAATCACTGAGGTATCTCTAAGGTATACCGAAGATATTCTCATAAAATTTCCAAAATAATACCGAAATATTTTTGATATATACTGGAAGTATTCCCAAGAAATTCCAAAAGATATACCTAAATATCCCCAAGGTATGCTAGAAATATTATAATCCTTAAGGTATGCCTATGGTATACCGAACTTTATGGCATTTGTTCAACACTGTTTTAGGCCTAAGGTATCCCTAAGATATACCCAAGGTATGCTAAACTTTTATAGCTTTTGTTCACATAACTGTTTTAGGCCCAAAGTATCCTCAAAATATATCCAATGTATGCCCAAAATATAACATACTTTGTAACATTTATTCACAGAACTATTTTAGGCCAAAAGTATCATCGAAATATACCCATGATATACAGAAAGTGCTAGTATAATTTTAGAAAGTTGTTTTCAATAAAATTGAAAAGAATACTGAACGCCAGTAAAAATGCAAATTCGTACTCATTTTTTAGTATTTTTGTAAAATTTCCATTGTTATATCCTGGATATGGATCTATATAGCAATATGGATATGGATATGCATTTTTTTAAAAATACAATGGCAATTTTTAAATAATTGTCTTAAGTTTAAACCATTTTTTTTACTAGACACTAGTACAAAAAGTACTATTGAAGAAAATTTTTGTAGTTGTTAAACAAAACAGCAGCAACAAAAAGAGCATATGCGTCTGACATCAAAACGACAAGTATAAATAATTAAGTAGATGTGCATGTCGTTCAAAACGACAACCACAAAAAGTTAATCCATTATTTGCAACTCATTCATTTATAGTTTTCCTATGCCATGTGCAAAAGATTAAAAACAATAGCTAGAAAAGACCATTTTTTGCACTAGTAAGATATCCAATATGATATTATTTAAAAGAGGTTAATCCCTTTATGCCACTAGGCACATAAACTTCTTTGAGAAAACAGAAAGAGATATTATTTGATTTATTCATATAAAAGTATTATCATAGTCTTGACATACATTAGAAAATCTTTAGTAATGTTCATATATATAGAATTGTCAAATCAAGCAATTGATAATTTCTTCTCTCTAAGACCTTTGAAGTAGATGAACATGTCCTCAGCATCAGGAAGGTTTTCTTTGATGATGGGTGTTTCCTTAAAATTTTGAACCCAAGCGTGCAACCTTGGGAATTTGTGGGGTTCAAGCAGATCTGTTCCACCTACTTTTTCAATCACTCTCAGCCAGTGAGCAAGTCCACCAAAAGCAATGTCCACAATTCCAATGTTGTCTCCTCCAAAATACTTTTTCTCTCCATTAATGGCATGTTCTTCTATTGTCTTCAGCATTTCTAAGCTCTCCTCAATCGCCTTCTCTTGCTCTTCTCCCTTGGTTTTGAATATTTTCCACACGGATGCCACCTATTTATCAAATCAATTAGTATTTGACAAAATCTTACCAGACACAAAGAATTTATATAAACCAAACTAATAAAAGAGTATCACATGTCCAATGGTTTAAATGAACTTGATTTGTATAAGAATTTTTTAACCAAAGAGAGTTACTAAGTAATTCAACAAGCATATATATATATATATATATTATGAGCTTTTTATCTAACTAACAAACAATTTTAAATTAATAAAATAAAAATGATACTTTAAATGACATGATATTTTAGTATAAGTAAGTCAGAATAAATATGCACTAAAAATTTTAGAAAACTTCTTTATATACAACATTGTGATTGTTAATTATGTTGCTCATATTTCCATTCTTGTAAAAAAATGAGTGTCTTCAAATCACTTTTAATTTTAATCTTGAAATTGCATCATAAAATTGACCATAACTAAAAACAGATCTTGGTAAAAATTACTCTTGACTTTTGTTGATTATCAATTTTGTCGCAACAATTGGGTATATAAAGATATTCTAGCAAAATTAGATTATTATATGTCATAATTGTAGGATCAGAGTCAAATTAAACTACTGCTATAAAATATAGTCCCAGCAAACTAACTCCTGTTGTAATAATCTTCGAGAAAATATATTCATTAATAATTGCATATGAACATTCTTGTTCTTGTACACATCATGTAACTTTTTGCACATAAAAAATATTAAAATAAAATATAGCTTTTATCAAAATAAATATTACTCTAATTAAAAATATAGCTCCACTCTTTTCATATATATTAAAATAATTAGATATTGTAGTAAAATGGAGAAATTGTTTCTATCCATTCTTGTTATACCTTTTACTTATATTATATATAAGATAAAAAGTTTAAATTGAACCAATTTTATTACGTATCACATAGAATAAATATCTTTTATTTGAATTTCCAGAAAATAAATAAAAAATTATCAATTATAAGGCAATTAAATAGAAATATGAAAGATAATTTACAATTTAGTAAAAATTGTAAATGAGCTTATATTTTAGACACATGAAAAAAAAAACTTGTTTTAGATAGTGGTTATAATATTTCTCAAATTAGTTGGCTTCTTTTGTATAAAAAAAAATGAAATAGTTAGCTTCTTTTAATTTAATAAAAGATTTATAATTAAATTTTTTTTTATGAGGGAGAAGATTAGAGATGAAATGGATTATTAATTATCACTAATTTAGTCTATGATATCATGTATTTTAAAATTTATAGACTTCATAAAATTCCTGACTTTTAAATATTTGTATTGTATTATAGATTTTAAAAATTATATTATTTGGTTTTACTATAAAATTAATGAATTGATAATGTAGTTTTCTTTATACCTATGTTTGATTTAATTATCATAATATATGGATTAACAATTAATTTCTAATTTTATCTTTTATTAACACTAATTTTTTTAATAAAATTAATTTTATACATACAATTGCTAACTTTTATACTATTATACATGGGGAGAAATTAGTGTGGATCCTAGAACTCAATTTTGGAATGATTTATTAAGGACGATATTATAATAAAAAAAATGTGAGAACAATCCCTTACTCATAAAAAATGAAAAAAAGGAGATGGATTTTAAGCTATTTCAATGCCTTCATATTCTATAACACACTCCCAACACAATATTAATATTTTTAAAAATACAATTCAAGATATTTAAATGGTCTCTAAGCTGATTTTATTTTTTAAATTAATTAAAAATTGAAATAATTTTGAGACTTTTAAAATACGTGCAGATTTAATACATTTCTAAAATAATATTAATATTTTTAAAAGTACTATTCAAGATATTTAAATGACGTCTATATTGATTTTATTTTTTAAGTTAATTAAAAATTGAAATAATTTCATAAAATTTTTGAAATACGTGTAGATTTTTGAAAACTATATATATATATAATTATTTACATGAATCACTAATTTTCAATACAAGTCATTAATATATGCAATTAAAATTATTAAAAAAAAAATCTAACAATAATTTCTAATTTAGGTAGCAACAAAAGACATAAAATGCTCATAAAATGACACATCAAATAATTTTTTTCTAATATTAAAATATTTAAGCAAAACTATTTTTTGTTGAGGACTAAATGAGGAGCATTGTAAATTATAGATGTACCTTGTCTTCAAAAAATTTAACCCAAAACCTGGCTACTGCCCTCTCGTAAGGATCAGTTGGCAGCAAGGGATGCTGTGGCCATGTTTCGTCCAAATACTCGACGATTATCATAGACTCGCAAATGGGTTTGCCACCATGGACGAGCACTGGGATTTTCTTGTTCACTGGATTATACTCCAAAAGCAATGAACTTTTGTTGTTCAAATCTTGCTCTAGATATTCGTAGGGTATGCCCTTTAGTTTAAGAGCCCATACCACTCTGTAACTATAAGGACTAGCCCATGTTCCTAGTAGCTTAACTTCAGCCATAATTAGGCAACTTGTTTGATTTTCTTCATCAACTTATATACTAATCAATCAAGCCATCTTGCTTTGGCAGTAGGTTGAAGGGTTGAATTCAAATGTGGCGTTCCCCTTTAGAAAATTATTCTGTGGTAGGTAGCTAGCTGCCTAGCCAGTATCGTGGGTCCGCCCCCTGCTATAGAAAATTAACTCATGAAACAATGTGCTCCAGCTTGAGTTGGTTGAAAAGATGGCATCCCAAGTGTACAATCCGCAATTTAATAACTAGGATTTATTAAATTTGATTTTGTTAATTCAAAAGCTCTAAAGTTCAAATTACCCTAAACACATTTTAGAATGAAAAATTTTAACCGTAATTAAGCTTCAAATAATGTTATTCTCACACCATATAATTTATACTAAAATATTACTTTTGTTGACTAAAGCGTTCTATTTTTTTTTTTAATTGTTATTCTTCATAGAAACTAATTTTTATTTTCTAGAATTTTCGTTTTGACCGAGAAAATTTTAATTTATGTACTATAGTATGAGGATAAGAGTAAGTCAAGCAAGGATGATATTGAACATTTTTTCCACTACCCCTTTTTGTCTTTCTCACGATTCATGAATGACCGACCTAAATTGGAAAATCAACACAACTATTACTTATATATATATATATATATAATGTTTTTTATATATCGAGGGCTTCTGTAGTGCACCAGATGTAAATTATACTTGATACTTTAAAACCATTGGATCATCAACTTTTAATCTCAACCATTCATTATCAACGGATGAGATTAAAAATTTATAATCCAATAGTTTTAAAGCATACGGTGTAAATTACACCGGATGCACCATAGAATTACTCTTATATATCACAAATTAAAAATTATCAAAACTAAATTTTAGATGAAATGGAATTCTCAATTTTACTTCACACCATATATTTATTGTGTATTTATTGTTAAAACATATCTTTACCAGATCTTTAATCCCACAAATTAAGAATTTCATTTTACAAAAGATACATTATTTTCATTAATTGTAAATTTTTTCATTAATATTAGAATTTTTAAATGTTACAATCACTTCTATTTGTCACACAATCATTACTCATATACTGTCTAATCTTCTTACTCAAAAAAATTATATATATATATATATATTGTATATTCATGGTATTGTATATTTATCATATATATTTTGTATATTTCTATTTTTTTTTATAAATATATATATATGTTATTCAAAATTATTAAAATATACATTAAAAATATATGACAAATCTAAAGCAACAATTTATTGCTTATGTTCCAGATGAATTGGGAGATGCAACTCTTCGATATCTTCGGCCCATATAGGCCTGAGCCTATTTCTACCCCAAAAGCTAGTTGTTAGGGGGAGGGATCCCAAATCCATATAAGCACACAAATCATTGCAGTTGGTTCCGATATGGGATCTCTACCATGCTCCGCATGCCGCATCACCTACGGACCGGACGCTATGGCTCTGATACCAATTCGGCCCATATAGGTCCAAAACCCATTTCTACCCCAAAAGCTAAATATCTACGTGTTATCCAAAACTATTAAATATAAATTAAAATATATGACAAGCATATGATACTAAACTTTAATAAATCTCATCTATTTCAAAAAGTTTATAATTTTGCAATTAAGATTCAAATATAATAATGTAATAAAGTTGTGAAAAGGAAATTTAGGTCCAATGCTAGAAAAAAAAAATTAGGAGAAAATATAAAATTTAAATGAAAAGAATTATGGATAAAATTGCCATTTATTATAAAAAAGAGTAAAAATATATTTATATTCGATAAAATAATTGAAAAATTCAAATTACATAATAAGAAATAAAAATCTTTTTCTTAATAAAATGAGTATCTAATGTACTTTTCCTCTTGTAGCAGACTTAGATTGGGCTTCTCCACCATAACAAGTTTGCAAGCTCAACTCCAACTCGTTAAATAAATGATCGGCTCAATTGTCTTAAGTTTAAGAGGAAATTTCACTTACCGTCGACTTTTAAATGTTTTTTTTTTTAATTTTATCAGTATTTTTCCCTTTTTTATTGTCATTATTTTTATTTTTATTGTTATCAATTTTTTAATTTTTTAAATGGTAATTACTGTATATTTAGTAAAAAATAATTTTTCCCTATCTTTTAAACATGGATAAAAAATTTTATTAAATTGCATGGTCACAACTTATTCTTATGCATGCATTTATTTATTTTAAATTATTATTTAATTAACTTAATTACTAAATGAAATATATTTAATTAACTTAATTACTAAAGTAAATCTCAATTATTAAATAAAATATATAAATTTATATTTAATTAAATTTATTTATATTGATAAATATTAAGTAGATCTTTAGTAATTTTTAATTAAAAGATTGACTGAATATAGATAAATTTTGGATAAATTTTAAGTAACTTCAACTTTCACTAATTTTCTAATAAACTTTAAATGTATTTCTAGTAAATTTTGGATAAACTTTTAGTAAACTTTAGATAAATTTTAGATAAATTCAACTTTTACTAATGTTTTGGTAAACATTGAATAAACTTTGGGTAAATTTTGTACAATTTCAACTTTTATTAATTTTTTTAATAAATTTTGGATAAATTTCTGTTAAATTTCGGGTAACCTTGGGTTGGATAACTTTAACTTTCATTAATTTTTTTAATAAACTTTAGATTAATTTTGAGTAAATTTTGGATAACTTTAAATTTCTTGATAAATTTCGGATAAATTTTGGATAAATATTATTTAATTTCAACTTTTATTGATTTTCTTATAAACCTTGAATAAATATTGGCTAAACTTTTGTTAAATTTTGAATAAATATTATATAATTTCAACTTTTATTAATTTTTTGATAAATTTTGAGTAAATTTCGAATAAACTTTGGACCTATTAATAAACATTGAGTTGTGATATTTTTAGATATTTTTTAAATTAGTATTTTTACTGTTTAAAAAAACTTCAAGAAACAACATTTTTATAAATATTTAGGAACTTTTGTAAGTTTAATCTAGAGTGATATTTGATTTATAATAACAATTTAATTATAAAAATTAGTATTATTCACTTGATAATAATGTGTGGTTTTATCGAGGGATTAAAGTGCGTGAACGTTTAGATATATGCTTAAATTAAAGGAAAAGCACCTCTTACTTATGCTGCCGCTTCCAACTTCGATACACGTAGGTTTTAAAACGACATGATGTACTGTGTGCGGTGGACAATAATCCATCTCCAAAACGACAAAAAGCGTTACAAAACGGAAGATAATTGGTATCACCGTATCAGTATTCCTATGCACGTGATTGCGGTTAACTTTCATTTCTTCGCCCTGACCACATTCTCGCAGTCTGTGAGAACGTTTCTTCTCCTTTGGGTCTTCTTCAATGGCGTGGTTCAAACCTCAAGATACGAAGGATAACAGCGAGGTTAAAGAGCTTGGCTACATTTCTTCCTTTAACGGTTTCGATTTCGGAGGAGGAGAGCCGGGGGTCGTCGAGAGTACTGTGAACAAGCGGCTAAAGTGGAAGAGGAAGAAGAAAGAGGAAGGGGATGGAAGTGGAGATTCCTTTGGCCAGGACCCTCTTGAGGTGCTTGGTTGGGACTTAATGATGAAGATTCTCGGCAATCTTGACGCACGCAGTGTGGCACTGTCTCTCCTCGTCTCTCGCAGCTGGAATGGTATCGCTTCTAGCGATCGTCTATGGAGCTCTATGGTAGGTTTCCTCCAATTATTTATCGTAACTTTTGAGATTTTTTCAAATGATGTATATATTTGTTATACTTGTTCTCGAGGTGATACATAGCTGGGTTTATGATGTTCTAGGAAATTGGATCCTTAGGTCGTAATTGCTAGAGTCTCTGGTTCATTGCAAAATGAATTTTGATCTTTCTGCTCTGGATTTGGTATTGGCTATAGTCTTGAATTATATATTTTGTCCTATAATTATTTCAGTATGATCATGTTTAAATGTATTAGATCTTAAAAAAAGTGTTCATAATACATCCAATCATACTTTTTAAATAACAAAAGATGAAATAGTGCTTTGTTATAGTTCAGTGCTTGCAAATCGATTTCTCTGAACTAACACTTCTTAGTAGTATAGATAACTTTAACGTCTTGGAGCTTCGAGATTGAACGTCTGGATAATCTGTTTTTAGGGTTCCTTAATTTTTTTTTTTTCTAATTTAGCAAATAGTATTACTTCCACTAGTTTATTGGCACAAAAAGTATTTACATGCCGGAACTTTTTCTAGCATCTTCTTTCCTAATGTCCTGCTTCTGTTTGTTCATAGCGTCAAGGCTTATATTGATTTTCGGAAATAAGGATAAAGTTCATGGGCCTTTTCTGTGACTATGTTCTAGATTATCATGCTTAGAGGTGCAATTAACTAATGCAAAGAAAAGACTGCCATATTGATGGGTGAGTGTATTTGATTATTTATGAAGAAGTCCATGCCATTATATTTTGTCATGTCAGGGAAGGCTTAAGGGATGAAACCCCTTCCTAGATACTTAACCATTAGTTATTAGGCTACTTTGTGGCAAGGAAATACAGTTGCAGGTCACATCTGATTATTTACTTTATTGCAAGGATTATTAGGTTGATAGGTCCATGTTTTCAGATTGTATTTGTGGAAGATGATCAGTGGTTATTGAAGTTTCAAATGGCATTTTCATTTCTGTATGATTGGACCTGGACCACAAGTCCAATTGACTCTTAAGAGTTACTAACATAAGTTATAATCTTAAGAAACTGTCATTGTAATTTTTATTGATGACATGATGGACCTGTTCAATCCAGCAAGTGGTTTTGTTGATGACTGTGTTTAGTATTAGTGCAATGTTTCTTTTTCTTGTGCCAATGCTCTAGCCTTTCTAATTGCAATTTGTGATAAGAAGTAAAGAACGAAACTAACAAATATCCTGAGTGCTACCTGCCAAAAGTAATGCTCGGAGTTCAAGTTGAAGTTAGAAAAGGTCAAGGGGAAGAAAGGTGCTCCGATGATGGGATACAGATTGAAGGCTCTGAAAAGTGTAAAGATATCCTGAGTTAAGGAAGACTTTAGCAGCTTCGTCTGTAATTTCATTTTTCCCTGTTTTATCTTATTTTTCATGATGCTGAAATGTTGGCACACCCAAAAGGAAGAGGGGAAAAAGAAAAAGAAAAAACAGGAAGGTGTGAAAGTAAATTTTTAACTTGTTTGGAATTACTATAGCATCCAATGAATTGTTGGTGTCTAGTTGCTTTCTGTGTGTATCAATATGTCAATGCATAGATTAACTTTTTCTTTCATATATCTTCATAATAATCATTTTTCTTTAGTGCTGAGTTTTCAAAATAAAGCACGAAAAGGAAACACTGTGGTTCATGTTTCTTTTCATTTTGTTTCTATGAATCCTAAATTTGAAGTCTAAAATCTGCAGTAATTTTTAGTGCGAGGAATTGTGGCTTGGAAAAGCACACATTCCTCGCCTGTCACAGGTCCGGGGAATACCCAAGTTGGCTGCTTATTCATTATCTGTTATGGATGGCAAACGTGTGAGTAACTATAAACAATTTGTTCATCCTAAACTTAGCCCTTATCTATTATGCTGAGGTAGGACTAACGAAAGTGATTATTTGGTTAATCTTTTATGCCAGACTCGTATTATGAGAGATGATCTGTGTGATCATGTTTGGGAGTTCCATTTTACCAAGGTATGTTCTTACATGATTATTTCAAACACAGCATACCTCATAAAAGTTATTAAAAATTGTCTGCCATCTAAAGCTTGTATGAAGCATGGCCATTATATGTTGATAATGGACTAGATTTAATAGCTAAAATGTGATTTTTCTTTCGCTTTTGGTTTATTATAACTATTATTTGCTGTCTTTTAAATGACGCATTCCTTGGAATTTTGAGAAAGTAATGTCAAGGATTTTGGTTGCTTGTTTGTAAATGTTGCTAATAATTACGTTGTTTTTGTTTATTGATGATCTTTTCCTTTTTCCCTTTTTTTTTTTTTATTCTCTGATTAAAAAAAAATATATTGATCATCCTAGATATAGTTATTTGCACATAATAAATTTTTAATCATCATTGCTGCATTTCATAACATGCATTGCTTTACTTCATCCTATCTTTACTCTCTGCCTTGTCCAAGTGTTCCAGTAATACCTAGTATCATATTGCTAATGATATTTACGCCACTAGTACTCTGTTTGAGACAATTGTCAATCCCTTTCCAACTAATGAATCTTAGCTTTTCTAGTTTCATTTAATAGTTTGGCAGAGCAGAATAACCATTTCTTGCTCATGAATTTCTAACGTATATCTATATGCCTTCAGGTGGCTCCAGAATACTGGAGAAATCTTGACCCTTACTGGAAAGGCACTGGCCCTCCAATGCACCGATACTTTCATCAAGATGGAAGCCAAACTGCCGATCCTGGAGATAGGGTATGGGGCGGTCATGAATGCTGCTTTTCAATTGTAACTACTATTGTTGCTGACGGAACAATAAGAGAGCACTATGTTAGGATAAACCGATGGCCTCGTTTGTCCGTGTCAAGGAAACAAGACTGGAGCTGGGAAATGTCCAACCACCTCTTCTGTTACTCCAGTATTCCTGATGCGTACAAGGAAGGTGGAACTGGACCACTGTTGTTGGTTATGTGAACATCTCTACTAGACATTTATATTTTTCAGTTTAGGATCGATGTGCTCTGTCCACCAGGCTTGAATGTATGCTGTTGTTAGTTAGGATTTCACAAGTTTTTGTTTTCATTGTTGTTGGCCTATGTATATTGTTTTTTAAATGACATAGTAGCTAGAAATCATGCTCCAAGCCTGGAATGTTTGTGCTCGCTTTCTACAGAAACAAATAAAAGAATTAAACGTTAGATGACAGGTTTGCTATTTTTGAATTGGAACAGATAGGGCAAAAATAGGAAGAGCAAAAGTATATATAAACGTTTGCTTGGGATACAGAGTTCAATCATGTGATTAATGGGCTAAGTAGCTACCAACATCCATTGTTCATTCACTGCCAGTCAAGGGATGATGATCTTGGAAGGCATTTCCTCAAATTTGGAGGAGACTTCAATTTCGAATTTGGAGTTAAACCAGTGGGTCCAAGAACATGGTTCACTTTTGATATGATTTAGGTATAAAGGGTGGGGTCAACATGTTAATATTTGGGAATTTTTCATAAATACCAAACAAATGAGAAATAATTACAATTTTACCTTCTATTAATGTTTTTTTTTTAATTTTGTAAAAAAATACTTTCAACAATTATAACAGTATTTAAATTTCAAAATCATCTCAAAATATGTCTAGGCGGTATATTTTCGGCATATTTTAGGAATATCTTAGTTTAATTTTCACCAAAAATCAACAAAAGAACAAGAATAATTAAATCATTAAAGAAGAAAAATAATAATAGAATTCAATCAAAATTTAAAATATTGCAAAATATCAAATAAACAGTTTGATATATTTTTCGGAATATTTTAGGTATACTTTGGGATATCTTGGATATATCTCCGGATTTCCTTGAAATACCTTAAAAATATCTTGGGTATACTTTGAAAATTTTTAGAATTCCTCGAGAGGAATTCTCTTGGAATATATTGGGCATATCTCGGGAATACTTCAATATACTTTTGGGAATTCCATGACAATACATTAGTTATACATTGGGGATATTTTGGATATATCTTGAAATTTTTTTTGAGAATTCTATGAAATGAATTTTTTGGAAATACCTTAGGTATATCTTTGGTAATTATATGAGAATATTTTTGATATGCCTTTGAGATATTTTTGATATACCTTGAAAATATTTTAGTGATTTTTAAAGAAAAAATCAATAATATAGACAAATGACAATTGAATAAACAAATCACTCAGCAACCAATGATGAATTAACAAAAATTATACTAAATAAGAATTGAAATCTATTAAAAAAAAGGATTTAAAAGGAACATAAAAAGAAAATTCATAGAAGTTGAAGTTGAAGCAACTTACATTAATGGTGATCATTGTATTTGATAGTGATCGATCGCAAAATCAGCAACGATCTTGAATGACATCGAAATTGAAAATTAACTGAAAAAAGGAGATTAAACGCTTTCGATGGAATTGAAAGGTTTTCGATAAAAACAAAAAGAAAAAAGAAAATTTGGTTTCCATTTAAAAAAAACAATAAAAAATTGGTGAATGGTGAAATTTTTTCTTAAAATATTCAAGCAGAAAATTGAGGTCCATACCCGCTTGAAAAAATTACCCCGCAAACGCTTTCTACCCATCACATTACTCTTTTGATGCCAGTGTATAAAAATTGACGTTTTTAGGTTTAGTTCAATGCTTTCTTCAATTTGAATGACAGCTTAATTCTGTTTCTATTAACGTCTGTTATCCCCTCATTTAAAACCATGATTAAATTGAGATATATATCATATCTAAAACTCTACCTTCAAACCCTCATTTAATTGACGTTTTTGTTATTTTCGAAATCATTCGCTGATGAAGGTTTACTCTTCTACGACATTCTGGCGATTTCTCCAATCATGTGTTGTCTCCTCCAGTAAGATTACAATTATATCTGGATTGGAGAGGCATCTACAATGGAGCCTCCAGTTTTTCTTTTAGTTGATGTTCCCTGATCGGAGAGGGTGTTATGTTTGATAAAGAAGCATGATAGGGTGTTATGTTCTCTGATTTTTCCTTAATTTTCTTGTTTTTTATTTTTAATTTTGGTTTAAGCCCACTCATATATGCTTGTTGTACCCCAAAAAAAAAAAAAAAAATTGCTAGTTGTACTTGCACCAAGAAAAATTCGCCTGTTCCTCTAAATATCTGATACCAAAAAATTATATGGATATCGTTAGTCACTTTTTATTTACACATTTATATTATGTATGGATTTTGTTTTTGAAAAGTTTAATTAGTATGTCCTAATTATATTCATGGTATATTCTGTTTTATGCATAAAGGAATAATAGTCGCTAAAAATATCATTTGTCAGTGATTTTTTTCAAAAAGATATATATCTTATACTCAAACTATACAATTCATATAATACTTATATATGTAATATATATTTTATGTGTATTTATATATTACTTAAAATTATTAAATGTACAACAAAAAATATATGATAAATATATAATATTTATATCTTTTTTTTATTATTTTATATAATTTTATTAGTTTTAAAGTGCAATAAAAATTGTTATATTAAAACATGAAATGATATATATGAAAAGATATGATAAAATATATATTGCAAGAGTAAATAAAACAAAAAATAATAAAAGAATTCATTGAAATTAAATATAATTAAAATTTACATATAATACTCTAACAGTATCACTAATAAGTTATATGTTTAGTATGTACAAGATATATACTTTTTTGTAGATGTAAATTAAATATATTATAATTCATGAATATAATTATTAAATAATTACAATTTTATTACTATAAATATGTTTTGTAATTATTTATGAATTTTTAACTAACTAAAAGCAAAACTTGAATTACAAAAAAACACGTGGGGCTATTTACTACTTTATGCAGAACGGTGGAGCGGAGAAAAAAAAGCTTTTGCTACGATAAATTTAGTGTAATAATAAATCTCTCAAAAAACTTAATTTAATTAATTTATAATGATCAGAATTGAAAATAAATAATATAAAAATTATAAAGATTAAAAAAAGAAAGAGAAAGATAACATAAAATTTGGTAACGTCGTATGTTGAATTTGAACAGTTGAGAGAGTAAGGTTGGAAAAAGAGATTGAGGAAAAAAAAAAAAAGAACGTTTTAAATTTGGGCGTATAAGGAGATTCCAACACAAGACATGCACCCTTTTTTTTATCATAAGTTCATTGCCACTAGCTGCGACTCAATTGAAAGATTTATTCTAAAAATATGATTTATAAAAGAAATTTTAATTATTCTATGAATACTATTAGTTTTTCGATTCTTCATTGATTATCGTTTTGTTTTTATATAATTTTTTATTAGTTTGTTTTGTCTTATTTGTAATATTAATTAACTAATTAATATTTGAACTAAATATAGAGTTATAGCAGTACCACTGGTATTTAGGATGAAAATAGAGTTATATATATAAAATAGAGATAGTCATTTCTATATTAATAGAGTTTTTATTTATAAATTACTAATTTATCTTTATTTTGCTAGTTCAATATTAATAATAAATTATTAATTTATCTATTATTAAAAATAAAATATTAAATAGAGGTAATAAGTACTTAATGATTTTTTTTCTTGTCCCATTTTGTTTACATTTTGAAATTAATATAACTTTCGAGCTAAAGTGTGATAATGGGTTTTTTTGTTTTTTTAAAAAAAAGGATAATGGTTTTGGAATTAATCCAGATCTAAAAAATTTGGTAAAAAGCTTCCAATTAAAGAAAGAAAAAAAAAATAGTGAAGATGAGATTCGATCACAAGACAATATTATCTAATAATTTCTTCCACTACGTACGACATATATAGTTGAATCATTTCTTTTCTATAAATAATTACAAAAAATTTGATAAAACAAGTTTTAAAAATATTGTTCGGGGATTGGTTGATAAAATTGTGTTTTATTAGTTTGGTATTTGTCTTTTCATTATGACAAATTTTATATTTAATTTATTTTTAAAATTATTTAAAAGACAAAAGAATATATATATATATATATAATATTACTCCGTTCTATATTAATTATCAGAGAAAATATAAAATTTCATTTGTTTGTCATTTTTAAATTTACTTTTTCTTTTTCAAATTTGTCCTTAATCTTATATAGAATTCCAATGTCATCTATTAAAAGTTTAGAATGAATAACTATATACTTTTTTTCTCTAATAATTTTAAATCTTTCAATTTAAAAATAATTTAATCATAACCATTTATTTTTTTCTAAATTTAAAATTAATTAATAACTTTTTAATTCTAATGAAATTACTAAAAATCACAGTTAATATGAACAATTAATATGAATGAGGGAGTAATGAATTTATTGGGGAAGAAAAGGGGATTAAGCCCAGATAATCCACACAAGATTACGAAATCAATGTCAAAGTATAAAAAAAGAATAAAAGTAAAAATAAAAACTTAATTGTGTGTTTGTGCATTTATTATAATTTTCCAAAACAATGACATTTAGGATATCTATCATGATAATGAGAATCAGTGTTAAAACTATAGAAAGAGAAAAGTTAACTTAAATTTTGCGTCCCAATTTATAAAAATTAGAAAATTTTTTCCTACTAATGAGAAAAATTCTGAAGGACAAAGGTGAAAATTAACTTATGAATTATATTTTATAGAACATGAGTCACCCCTGCAATTTTAATTTAGTACAAATATATCTACGAAGTTATACTCAGTACAAATTAGTCTCTGGAACTATATTTTATAGAGCAAGTCACTCTCTACCAAACCAAATTGATTCATGGTGCTAATTCAAAAGGGGCTAACATGTAAGGTATCTAATTGCATCAAATTTAAAATTTGAGAGCTTATTTACACTGAATCAAAATTAAATAGGTGATTCATTCAATAGGTTATAGTTTAGGAGATAATTTTCTAAATTACTAATACATGATTAGTTGAAGTGATTTGATGTTTCTTCTCTTAAATAAAGTATCAAGTTCAAATATTGTATATGAAAAAAATCTGTACTGAAAAAGTTCTATCTTATAATGGATCATCAGATAGCTCGAGCCGAATTAATTAGGTCCCATGAATGTTGTCAATGCACAAAATAAAAGAAAAATTCTGAATTAATTGCTTATTATAGATGGGATCAGTCTTGACTATAAAAACCCTCTAACATCACAACCATTTTACACAATCAGTTTTAAGATTAAACATGGCTTCCTCTTGGGGTGGTGGTGGGACTTTCCTCCTCTTGTTTGCCCTTGCCCTAGCAATTTGCATGTCCCATGCTCGTGATGGACCCAGTCCTCCGCGCATCAACTTTGAAGTCCTACTCCTCAATGAATTTCAAAATGGGACTACAGTGCATGGCACCTGTAGATCACCGAGGAGATATATCGGTAATTTTACCTTAGATCACCCTGGACAAGAGTTCTTCTTCAAATTCAAGATCAAATGGGGACAGCGTTTTATAATTCAATGCAGCGTGCTTACATCGCGTAACCAAAGCAGGAACTTGATAGCATTTGATCAAGAATCAGATGTTAAAGATAATAGGTGCGGAAGAACTGGTTCTTGCTGGTGGAAGTTCGATCCCAATGGCATCCATTTTAGTAATTATAATGGTGGTTGGGTTCAAAAGTTTAATTGGGAAACTCATCCTCCTCCTCCTCATCATCATCCATTGTAGTAGATTTTTCTATTTAAATAAATTCAATAATTTTATGTCTGCAGACATGATCGAATAAATTGATTCGCAATCATCCTAGTTCAAATAAATATATATTATTTACAAGTGATATTAAAAAATAAATCGATTAATATACACTTATTTATACCACTACTCATATGTGGGGAATTCTATTTTAAGCCAGAATTTACTTTTATGTAGTAATATTGGTGTATAATGTACATGCAATTTCTTGTTTGCTAGAAAAATTTTACAAAGTCATATCCTATATCACCACAATAAACTGCAATTTTTATAGGGAAATTTTTTTGCCACTAGCGAAAAAAATGACATATATAACAGCGAAAAATACAATTTTTTGTGATGTTAAATTGTAATGTGATATGTTAACTGGCGGCCACGTTTTTTTTATATAAAATTGGATTTATGCATCAAATTGCTATATTTTTAAAAGTTCCAATACTAATTGCAACAACTGAAAATTTTAATACCAATTTAAAATATAATAATAAAAGTTGGTATCATTATAAGCATTATATATATATTTGAAATACAAAATATAAATAAATAAATTCAATCAATTAAATCATTAAAATAAAAATATCTTTAAAGAGACATCTATAAGATTTAATTTTCTTATGATTATGTTTAATTAAATTAAATATATATTTTATTTTTCTAGTTTGAATATCATATATCGATCATAGTAGATTCTTAACTCTGGGCCAAGTCCTAGAACCTTGAGAGAAAATTATTAATAAATTTGTGATTAAAAAAATACTAATTTATTAACCCCACAAAATCTAGACATGATAAAATTCAGTGTTAAAATATCAAAGAGTGAGAAATTAACTTAGTTGTGTCTGTACATTTATTATAAATTTCCAAAACAATGACCTGTAGGATATCTATCATGACAGCGAAATCAGTGTTAAAATTGTTTAGAAATAGAAAAAAATAATAATAACTTAATTACATTTGTGTATAAATTGGCCATAATCTGAGTTTATATGAACTTTTGGAAATCGCCATATTGGAGATAAC
>CATIWF010129740.1:0-12275 GCA_949630135.1 Balakata baccata
AGCTAGCCTGGCTGCACATGTGACAAGGACCCGCCAGCCGACAGTCTTAACGTGGACAGCATTTTTCTCATTTTCTTATACCGTCAACTTTAGAACCAGCTCTGTTTTTTTAAATCTAAATATAAAGAAATGTGCCCCATCCTCTTCTTGCTTTGAAAAACTCAAATGAAAGAGAAATGGGAAAATGATAAACAAATAAAATACCCACAAGGAAGCCCACATGGAGTGTCGTGTAATAATAGTGGAGGCAGCTCTGTTTTAATTATTATAATATAACTAATTTAATGTAATAATTATTATTATTATTATTTTCAGCTTTTATGTTATAGTTTTGGCCTTACAACTACAGAAATCGACTCGAAATTTGATTTTTTTTTTTTGTGCCGGTGCAATAGTTTTGACTTTTTGTAATATTTGTATTATCATTTATAGTTGAAAATGAGAAAAATAACGCGCAGTGTAGTGTGTGAAGGAAGAAAATGAGAAAAAAAATAAAGTATTTCTCAGTTTGACAAATATATGTATTTATCATTGTTCAATATAAAACGCTCCATACCATCTGTCGTTTTTGCATCCATTGCAATCCCACTGATTCAGTCACAGCCATTCCTTTTGTTGTTCTTTCTCTTTCTCGTGCTTTTCAATTCCTATTTCCATCTTCCTTCTATTTTTCTCTATTTTCTTTTCTTTGTGCCCTCTCTCTCATTTACTTACTCTTCACTGGAGGCTGGGCAACTCATTCAAAGCAACCAATATGAAGATTGGCCGTCAGCTGAGGAAGAAAGAAACCAAAAATGCTTCGGGCACTAAAAAGCTTCAGAGTAAAGAAGGATTAGATCCCATTTCCTTACGGCCCCCTCTAGAACAGACAGTTGAACCATCTGTCTGTGGAAGGGAAGCCTTCCCGTCAAGGGCGATGGTCTTGAACCAAGTTATGGATGCTCTCAATGATCCTAATCTTCACATGATTGGGATCTTTGGCATGGGAGGCATTGGAAAGACCACACTAGCAAAGGAGGTACTTAGGAAAGCTGTCGAAGACATGCTATTCGATTCTGTGGTTATGGTTGCTGTATCTCAGACACCAGAGCTGAGAAGAATCCAAGGAGAAATTGCTGATTTCTTGGGCCTGAAATTTGACACAGAGGATGTACCTGGAAGAGCAAGTCTCCTATATGAGAGATTGAAGAACTCTAAAGTACTCATCATTCTCGATGATATATGGGCTAAACTTGATTTGAAATCTGTAGGAATACCTTTTGGCAACAAAGGCAAAGGAGGCAAAATATTGCTAACCTCAAGGAGCAAAGATGTACTATGTCGTGAGATGGGCACACAAAAAGATTTCTTAGTTGAACTTCTATGCGAAAATGAGGCATGTAGATTGTTTGAAATGACTCTAGCCGATGCTAAAGATTCACAACTGCAGGCTATAGCACCTGAAATTGCCAAAAATTGTGCTGGGTTGCCCCTTTTGATTCTGATAGTGGCGACATATTTCCGAAATAAAGAGTCATATGTGTCGCAATGGCATAATATGCTCAAGGAGCTGCCTGTGTTTAACCACGAAGAAATGGTAAAGAAAGTTCTTCGGTCAATCTACCATAATCTACCTGGGAAGGAAGTCAAGTCTTTTTTCTTGCTCTGTGCTCTGTGTGGAAGCTCTAATATTTGGATCGAGAACTTGGTAAGATATAGTTTGGGACTGGGTATGTTGAAAGACATATCTACCATTCAAGAAGCAAGAGACAGAGTATTGAGGTGGATCAGTAAGCTCAAAGATGGGTGTTTGTTGCTGGATAGTGACAAGAAAGGATGTGTCGCAATGCATGATGTGGTTCGTGAAACTGCACTTTCAATTGCATATGAAGTTCAAAATGCTTTTGTTGGTAGAAGTGGTGTTAGATTGTGGGAATGGCCGAGCAAAGACTGCACCAGAATTTCTCTTCCTTTATGTGATATTGATTGTCTTGCTCAAGGTTTGGAATGTCCAGAGGCAGAATTCTTTTTACTGCTCACTGAAGATTGTTGTCTAGAAATCCCTGATTCATTTTTTAAAGGGACTAGAAAACTCAAAGTTGTGGATTTGACTGGCATTCGTTTTGCACGCCAGCTTCCTTCATCACTTGGTTTTCTAACAAACCTGCAGACTTTGTGTTTGGAAGGATGCCAATTGGATGATATAACCATCGTTGGAGAGCTCAAGCAACTAGAATGCCTTAGTTTTTCAAGATCTAACATTGTTGAACTGCCAAGAGAAATAAATCAACTGAGGCAGCTGAAGTTATTAGATTTAAGCAAGTGCAGTCAGCTCGAAGTCATTCCGGCAAATGTCTTATCAAAGCTGTTCCTATTAGAAGAGCTGTATATGGGTGGTAGTTTTGTTGGGTGGGATGAGAAAGGGAAAGCACGTGTTATGGAGTTGGATGAATTGAGTCACTTGACAACTCTGGAAATCCAAGTGAAAAATGCCAAGAAAATTCCAGACTGCCTCTTTTCCAAAGAATTACTAAGGTATACTATACTCATGGGGGATGAGTGGGATTGCTATAGGATTTATAAAATGGAGAACTTGGAGTGTATATGGCACACTAGTCAACTCACAGCCAATTCCTTTGGCAAACTCAAATCACTGACAATTTCAAGTTGTGAGAATCTTTTAGTTGTGTTTTCATCAAATGTGGTTAGAGAATTCCGGAGATTAGAACACTTGGATATACGTAATTGCCCTAAAATTGAAGAGATATATCAATTGGGAGAGCTGAATTCTACTGAATTGGTAGCATTTGAGCTGAGACACTTGTATATACGATCTATGGCCTCATTGAAGCGTATATGGAGGAGTGAGGATGGAGATGGAAAGTTCAGTTTTCAAAATCTAAAATCTGTTGAAGCTTCTTTCTGCGATAAGCTGGAATATGTATTTCCAGAATCTATAGCTTGTGATCTTTTGCAAATGGAAAAGCTCTACATATGGCATTGTGAGGTGGAACATATCATCGGAAAGCCTAAAAGTGTAGAAGCTGATGATGAAGATGAAGCCCCTCGTTTTTTCTATTTTCCTGAACTAACCTTTCTTCAACTTGAAAATCTAAGGGAATTGAGGAGTTTCTATCCAAAAGCTCATATTTCTGACTGGCCAAAGTTGAAATATTTGAGAGTAGACAAGTGTGACAAAGCAACCCGATTAGGTGTAAAGGTACTTATTATTTTTTCTCCCATCCTCACTTTTTCTTTTTTTTTCTTTTTTCATATGTGAATATTATTGGTAATTATAAATAATGTATCAATATTGAATATAAGCCAAAATATTTAAACTTATAAAGCTGAAATATTTCTAAATGAAAAGCATTTACTGATTGCGTTTTCCTTGTTGTTTTATAAATCATGTTAAGCATATTTTTATCAATACATATATGGATTTTTTTTTTACTCTTTATGGGTTTTCAAAATTTTAGCATAATTCAATTATTTTAAATATTATTTCTTGTTAACAGTTATCATTTGTAGTTTTAAAGATATAATTAAGGATTTTCTTTTTAAATAAATAATAAATGAAATATAAAACATATATGTTTATGAAATTTATAAAAATTTATTTGAAATACAATGTGATTATTTAAATTGGGAATTTAACTATTTGAGGTTAATGATTTTTTCAAACTAAACTAAATTAATAAGGACCCCTTTTGTTTATTTTCTACTAATTTTCCCACCGCATAATAGAAAGGTCCCGTTATTTTATTTTATTTTATGGGAGCGCAAAATCAACTGCCTTATGTTACTATATATATATATACAAGTCATTTAACTTGGATCTTGCGCAGCATGGTATAATTTTGTTTTTATTTCTTTTATTTAATGTGATTCTTATGTTATTTTAGGTTAGTTCCAACTTGAAGACATTGATGTTTGATTGCAAAAACTCTATTGAATTTTCAAATGAAGGCAGTTTCGGATTGAAAGTGATTGAATTGTCTCATTTAAAGGATGGTTTCCCATTAGGTTTCCTTAAACGACTTTACTCTTTGGAAAAATTTGTCCTCACTTTCTGTTCTTTAGAACGTGTAGAATCAATCTTATTTGATGATGAAACAAGTGTTGCTGAGGAAGAAAATGTCATTACAATTCTACCGCTAAAATACTTGAAGGTTGAATGTTGTGATCGCTTGAAGTACATAGCACAATCCTCAATTTCTTTCCAAAATCTGACGGCTCTGCATGTATCGTTGTGCGGTAACATGAAAAACTTGGTGACCACATCAACGGCTAAAACTATGATACACCTCATGGAACTGACAATTACATATTGTGACAAGATGAAAGAAATTATCACAAATGATGGAGATGATACGGAGCATGAGATTATTTTCAGTCACCTGAAACATTTAGAGCTTCAACATTTACCTACACTCTACAGCTTTTGCTCAGGGAAGTGCATCTTTCATTTCCCATTATTAGAACAAGTAATTGTTAAACAATGCTTGCAAATGAAGATTTTTTGTGGTGGAATCTTAGACACACCAAAATTAAAAGCAGTACAAGATTGGAAATATCGTAAATATGATTCAAGTGGGGAGTCTGAGGAAGAAGTACAGTATTGGGAAAGAAATCTCAATGCAACCATAGCATCTAGATATTTTAGAGAAAGGGTGCGTATTTCATATATATATTTTTTTTCTTTTTAATTTCCATAGTATTGTTAGTTCCTACATTAACTGTTTTGCCTTTTGGGATTGAAAGGCCCTCCAAAATGCATATAGGTGGTGTGTGGTTGAAGATCCATCTTCCTCAAAAGCTATATTAGGCAATCAACTACAGTTTTTGAACAAATTGAGATACTTTTTTGTAAGAGACTGTGACTCAATCCAAGTAGTGTTTGACTTGAAAGATGAAGATGTTGAACGTTGGCGTTCTGGTCTCTTGCCAAAATTAGAGGAATTACAGTTGATTAATCTACCAAAGTTGAGTGAAATATGGAATGAAGATCCTGTCTTAATGTTTGATTTTAAGATGCTTAGGCTGCTTAAAGTGCAGAATTGCAGCAACTTGAAATATGCATTTACTCAATCCATGATATCATCACTCTCTGAACTCCAAGTGATAGAAGTAGAAAATTGTAAGATGATGGAGGCAATAATAAAAGGAGAGGAAGCAGAGGAAACAGAATTATTTAATACGAGATTTACTTCAATGAAAAAGATTAGCATAAAAGGTTGTCCAAGCATGAAGGAATTAATGTCCCCAGCACTGTCAAGAGAACAAAATCCAAGACCAGATAAAGAAGAAAATGAGGTTTGTTCAGTACTTCCTTTCTGAAATATTAATAATTTAATTTCAACTCTGGATTTTAACTAGTTACATCATCAAATTTAGTGTTAATCATAATTATAGATCAAGAAACTAAACATTAAAAGTTTAAATTTTAAAGGGCTAATGAACTTAATAAAAACTAATATTTGTATGTTCTTTTTATAAATTCTTCTGATCCTTCATTTTTGCAATTTAAATCAGATCTGTAACGTTGATTATAATTAATGAGGAAAAATGAAAACATATTCTAAACATTGAATGACTATGTTAACTGCTTGAAAAAAAATTGTATTTTTCACTTATTTGCAGTAATTTGTAAACCTAACAAAATGATTATCAAATCATATTAAAATTAAAAAATGATTTAATAAAATTAGAACAATTGCATAATATCTGAATTCCTTTTCGTGTGTGTTTGTCATTTAAGGCTATTGCATTCCTATTTTAAAATTTTATTTTGAGATCAATCCGTTGAGTTGCATGGCGGACCAAGAAAATTAATTTTATTACCATGCAAATAACATACAAATTAAAATTGGTAGCCAGTAGATGGACCCATTTGGTCTATCCATTAGACATACTTACGGTTAACAACTAAGAGTTAGGCCTTTGAGAAAGCAATGTTGCCTTCTCAACGCAGTTTATAGTTAAAATATTCTCTTTTTCTTCTCTTTTTCTGGTTTCATGGATTGCAATCTCAAGCTTAGAAGAAATGAAAATTGAATGGAACTTTATCAAAGACAAATTGAATAGCAACAAGCAACCTAGTTGATTAATTGATAGAAATTGTTAAATTTGAAAAAATTAGAAAAAGATTGCATGAAAATTTGAATTCCTTTGTATATGTGTATGTGTCATTAAGGCTTTTGCATCTCACTTTGGAAAATAACGATTTCTTTTTCTTATTCTTTTGTTTTGTAGATTGCAATGCCAGTGTTAAAAGAACTAAGAATAGATTGGAACATTATCAAGCACAATTTGAAAGGCAACAATCAACCTGATTTTTTCTCTGGACTAAAGGTCATTGAACTGGTTTTTCCATCTAACAATTTTTCAACCATGGAGAAGCTTGTTTTGAGAGATTCTTCAGTGGAAGAAATAATCTTTAATGGATTGGACAATCATCATGAGTTACTACTGCAGCTTAGAAAAGTAATTTTATCTAAGCTACCAAATCTCAAACATTTGGTGTATGATAATGACCCTCGAAGAGCCTCGATTTTTCAGAACCTGCAAGTATTACACGTATGGGAATGCAGCAGATTGGAAACTCTAGTGCCGTCTTTTGTGTATTTCCAAAATTTGACATTTTTACATGTGTCAACATGTAATGGGATGATAAATCTAATAACTGTCTCAACAGCTAAGAGTCTTGTGCAACTTAAGACAATCTACGTTGGAAGATGCAAAAAGTTGGAACAAATAGTAGCAGCTGAATCTGATGGAGAGGGAGATCAGATTGGTTTCCCTCAATTAGAATATCTGGTACTCGATGATCTACCATGCCTAACAAGTTTTTGTTCAAGTAAGAATACTTTTGATTTCTCCTCTTTGGAAGAAGTGTTTGTTATAAAATGTCCCAAACTGAAGACATTTGCTATAGCCATAAATACGCCAAAGCTCAGCCAAGTTCAAACAGGAGGTAAGGAATATGAATGGGAATGGGAAGGCAGCCTTAGTAGCACCATTCAAGTATTGGCTATGGAAAGGGTATGTACTAATTATTCACCAAAACCATTTGTCCAATTGATAATTCACATGCCTTTTATAGTACAACTATGTATGTGCCTACTTGTAGATGATAAGTTATAACATTGGTAATGCAAGACTAGTTAAAAATCTAAAAATATCTAAGGTATTTCCCTGTAACATAACTTTTGTTTCCTTTAACCTAACAATTATTTACCGTCAAAGTATCTTTTCTTAAAATGCAGAAGAAATAGATGCCTGAAATAGTGAGAATGGAGATTGGATGAGCTCAAATAAGGCTAAAGTTCCATGTGATTATTGATAGAGACTGCATTTTCCAATTGAAGGTAGATGGCAAAGGAACCTCGCATTTTGCAAATGATTATATGGTCTAAAAAAAGTAAAATGTGGTAAGTAGTACACTTATATAGGTACTTTGTGTTGCATCAAGAAGCATAGAAAAACAAAGTAAATTCTACTGCTTACTGCTAAAGTCAATCTCATTTCAAGATGAATAGACAGCAGAAAATGATAAAAAGAAAAAAAATTTATGATTGTATTCTTCAAGTTATAGCTTTTACTATTGTGTAAATAGTAGTCTAGTGAAGGGGAAGACTGTACTTTTTGCTGATGATCAGGGATGAGATGAGCCTCTAAGACCTAGTGCTATTATTTATATATCATTTTTGTGGAAATGAAGAAGGGTCTTGGACTGGATATCTAATATCTCTGAACTTAATTACATTTTGTAAGTAGAGGTGTCTAAGGGAATTCATTATTTATTTATTTATTTTTTTGAATAAGCAATTATCCTGTCAGAAACTTGGTCATCCAATTTGATGTTCAATTTCAAATTTTGTTGTGATCTAATCAGCAATAATGAACTTGTCATGTTGTATTGAATTTTTAAAGCCAATTTGTTAATATTATAGTTTTACTAGATGTAAAAACTTTCTCTGAACAAGAAAAGAAAATCAGGTCTTACTTTAATTTCAAGAAAATTCCATGGGTTAGCATCTGTTCTATTTGACAAGTACGTATGCAGTATATTTTTGTCCAGAATTTGGAACCAACCCCATTGTCAAATTATATGCAAATGGTGTGAATGAGTAAATCAAATTATATGTCATGTGCTAGCGGCAGCTATACTATTAAGAACTAAGGAATCTATTCTTCAATTTTCAAATTTTTACAGATTTATGAATCCACTCTTCAATGTACTGATATTTCTTTTGAGTTACAAGTCCTGGAATTTGGCTGGACTGGACTTCACAGAAGACATCTAGTTGAGCCAGGGGAATTGTGGTGGCCATGCAATCTGGTTTAAGTCTCATTGTTCAGGTATATGTATAACTAGCTGTGCCGGGAGAGTACATCTCTCAGCTGTAAGCTTTGCAAGAGTTATCATTTTTATTTTGTGGTAATTGGTGTCACTCTTTTCTTAGTGTTAGTAAAAAATCCAAAAAGTTGGTTGAATAAATTCTCTGTTTGAACCTAACTCATTATTGAAAAAGCATCAATATATATGTTAACATTATTTCACGAGGGTGAAAGCCTTTCAGCTTGAATATTGGACAAAATTGTTGTTGGACTTGAAATTAGTGTGCTATATATCTAACATTTTGATTGTGAAAAAGAAAACAAAATGAGCCGTTTGCCTTAGCAAGGTTGCTTCACAATGCACAGGTTTACTGGCCAATAATGAAATGAAATGGAGTTGTTCTTGTTCTCGGCACATGATTAGTCAATGGGCTGATCTTTCACTTTCAGCAATTGTCTTAGCTCACGTGTATCCTGAGAACAAAGTTTGCTGAATAATACATACATATTCTATTTTGATTTTTATAAACTCTTGCATCAAGATGCATTCACTTTCTTAAGACGAATTTGAACGACTTCTATATTACCAGAGTCTATTATTTGTGAGTTGCATATTCTTGTATTTATACCTAAGTTGCTCATATATCACATAATTTTTTTGCAGCCATAAGAATCAGAAGAAGGAAAATTATTCAACCATTTCCATTAATTCCAGCAAAGGACTTGTTTGTGATAGCTTCTTGTTGTTGTAAACATATTTGACCATAGTGAGGTTTCTTGATTTGGACCAAGCAAGCTCATGTTTATCCTTCATAATCAAGTTCTGCAGGTTAATATTGTCATGTTTTTGTAAGGGCTAAGATGTTGAATTCTGCAATTTCAGGGCAGCATATATTTGTTGATTAGGTTCTGCACATATTCATGTTGAGTAATTATTTAAAATAAATTGTCCTATTACTTTTTTGAAATTTAAATATAATTGTTAGCTCCCACCAGCATCCAAGGCACAAATCTATGTTACAACAATCTTGTAATGGTGCTGGGCAATTGGTACTGAGAAGCAAAACAAGGCTAGTTTTGTCTGGACTGGAGGAGATTTTTGGTCTGATAGGTTGTCTGGTTTAGACAGGATGTTGAATTCAAGATAGTTTGAAGGATGAGGAGAGTTGAAATTGGTGTGAGAACAATGGTTTTAAAGAAGTAGCATTTTCTTTTCTAGGAATGATGACAGAAATTGAACTTTCAACAAGTATAATATTTAGGGCAATTTGCATCAAAAAAAAATTCTAAATTTTCACTTGTGTGTTAGAATAATCATATTCTTTATTTTTTAACTATATATATATTCAGTTTCATGTAGCATCGTGAGAAATTTAGTTTAGTTTAGCAGTTACGTGACACTTCAAATCTATTTTTTTTATCCAATTATATAGATTGTTCTCATTAAGAAAGTGAATTTACATTAATTTAGTTGTCTGTGTAGATCTATTTTACATACAACTAGTTTTAAGTAGATATATTTATATTTACGTAAACTTAGAGCCCCTAGAGCCATTTGATATCTAGTTATAAGAAAATTTATGTAAATTTTTAAGTGAAAAGTACACCACATTCTCTATCTTTTATACAAAAGATTTTTACACACCCTTTTTGTATTTTAGACTTTTATACTCTTTCTTAAAAATATATGATAATTTTACTCTTTTTTACTTAAATGGTAGTTTTATTGTAATTAAACTCTATCTAATTATATTTTCTTCTACCACCACTTTTTATGGGTTGAGAATTGAATTGAAATTAAAAAAAAATGACCTTAAATTAATATTTTTATTTTTTTAAATTAATTAAGTTAAATTTTCTAATATATGTTACATATAAAATCCAAATATATATATATATATATATATATATATATACTGTTTTTTTTATTTTTTAAAACTAATTGTTAAGTTCAAATTAAGATTTTCACATATATGTTACATATAAAATTCATATACTTGTTACATATAATTAAAATAGTTTATATATGTGAAATATATGCAATTATACTTATTAAATATAAAATTCACATATAGTTGCATATAAAATTTGTATACTTGTTACATATAAAATTCATATGTACATTTCTACATATTAGTTTTATATATTTTACATATACAAATTATTTTTTTTTGGCTGAAAACAAATTGTTAAGTTAAAATTTTCATATAGATATTATATATGAAATCCATATACTAAAAAAAAAAGAATTGGTTTATATGGTAATTTTTTTTAATTTTGCGCAAACTTTTTTTTATATAATTGACTTTATGGAAATTTCCAATATAATTATTTTAAATTCTGCTCCACTTAAATTTGATGAAAATTGTATGAAAAATGAGTGATTGGGAGTGATTATGATATTTAAGAATTCTAATATTAAATATTACAATCAATATAGAAGTTTATCTTTTTCAAAATGAGTTCCTTATTATATAATATTAACACTAAATGATAAGTATATCTTAGAGAGTAAATTAAGTATTTTGATTTCTTTAAAATATAGTTTTGATAGTTTTTAACTGTCGATATAAACAACACATTACATACATAAAAAGTATTATATGTATTCATTTCCCAATTTTTAATTACTGTCACACAATTTTTAAAAAACTATCATATTAATTTTAAAAAGTAAATAATACATATACATATTAATATATCTCAGCAATACTAAATTAAAAAAAAAATTTGGAGTGTCACATTACTATCAAATCAAATTAAATTCATTTTAATACTACATTTGATATAAAATTGAAAATATATATATTTAAGAGTTAAAAATAAAGAATATAATTATTTTGATAGAGAAGTAAAAGTTCAAGGCTTTTTATGAAATTTACCCTAATATTTATCTATAACTAAGTGAATTTCTACTTGATTAGCATATATGCATGAGATGCAATATAATTTTGCTTTTCTCGATCTTCAATAATGTGATAACATATGTTAGTTGCACACTTCCTTAATAAGGATATGCTGATTAGTCACTACAAATTTTTAATAATGCGATAACATATGTCACAGTAACTCAATGACGGAGCCACATATACTTACAAAGGCTATAATCTTCCTTTGAACTTTTTAAAATATATGTAATAGTATATAAATATATATTATTTATTAAGATTTGTCATTTATAAAGTATATTTGAAGCTTATTTTTATACTCTAGATTTAGATTTATGACTATTTGCTCTAATTTACTTAAACTTCTATCTTTTTACTTCCCTAACTTAGGCTTGGCTCTGCCACAATATAGCTACGGTTTGTGTGCTTATATAGATTACAGCATTGATAGTTTGCTTATTGAACCATGATATGCAGCTCCTGCCTTCTTCTAGCAAGCTACATGGTGATACAGGAAAAATTTTATGCATAAGTCCTATTGTGAATATTTGAATCTGGAGTTGTTCTAGCTGTGATAATGATGACTCTTCAAGGTAGTCTATGCAATTGCAAATGATGCTTCTTGACCTTCTTATATTCATCGCATGTTTAAAAGCTTAAACAAATTTTAAACCAACCCAAAATTTGAAAGAGGGAGATATTTGAGTCTGAGTAAAGGATACTCTGGTGCTGATTCATGCGAGTTAGAATCTGTCATTCTGAGCATGCATAAGAAGCTAGTGATTCTATAAACATTTGGTTTTTTGCTTGATTAATAAAGCAAAAATATTAACACATGATAAAGGGATGTGCCTGAGTTGGAAAGTTGAACTGCAACGAACGAGGGAAGTGATAGCATTGCTTGTTGGAAAAATTGTGATTATAAGCCATTTTGAGAGGATTATTCGGGTGGGTCCTACAACTCGGTTTTGGAAAAAAGACCCGGATATATGTTCCTTGACATGAGGACTATGAATTAATGTATTCATATGCTCAAAATGGAAAATGTGTGAATAGAAATTGAAG